>QVOA01009309.1:0-10440 GCA_014825685.1 Pseudomyrmex cubaensis | reverse complement strand
CATACATACATACATACATACATACATACATACATACATACATACATACATACATACATACATACATACATACACACACACACACACACACACACACACACACACATATATATATATTGTATGCACAATATATAATATGCACATATGTATGACATGCGTAATTATACAAGATATAATTTTGGACAAAAATGTTTCATTTACAAAATATAGATTTACTGAAAACATTTTAAATATGTAAGAATAAATGAATAATATATCTTTGTGTTTTTATGGTACGATATTTGTTTACTTTAGGAAAGGAATGGGGAAGAAGTATCTGTATCTTCATAAATAAATTGCTACATAATATTAAAAAGATATTATAGGACTACTTATTGCACAATATGTAATAAATTCAAGAGTCTGCTAAAATTCTAAAAATCCAGTCCTATCCATAACAACCTAACAACGTTAGCATTTTTACTTAATTTCTGTGATCACCAATACTTTGCCAAATGTATTGTTTTATGGTGGGGCTGAATGTGGAGGCTGGGGTCAGCAATTAGAAATAGCGTTATGCTTTTCGTCAGAATAATAAGATACAGTTACCACATCGCCACCTACATTAATCAAACATTGACCCTAAAAACAGAATTTTTAAAAAAAAAAAAAAAAAAAAAAAAAAAAAAAAACTATGTGTTATAAAAGAATAATATAATATATATCATTAGCAAGAAATTATTAAAACTGTACATGCATACATGTATATTAAAATTGTATATATGTATATTAATATTTTAATAAATATTATTTCTGTACGAGAAAAATTTATTTTAAACAAACAGTATACGCAAATGTCTCGTATATAAAAGTTGTGAAAATAAAATAATAGTTTTACTAACTTGACTTTTGTGAGGATTGTGAAGAAGTACGCATTGCGTCATGAAGAACGCTACCATTGCATTACCCCCTAACGCGGTAATGTGTGCTCGAACAATCGCTAGGACTTCCATTACAAAACTATGAGTGAAACCGCTCAATCCACCATTCTGAGAAACACATATATATTTGAGAACATTCGACAAAAATAATGATTATTAACTCTTAACTCACCTCCCGTATTGAAGTACTTTCACGAATAAAAAAGAAATTTAGATTGCCTTGATATCTCTCTATTCTTCCACCAGGCAGATATGACAAAGGTGTTATATCTACGCCGTATCTTGCTTTCAAAGGCACCTATAATAAATTAAATATAATAAAATAAAACTTATATATCAGATCTGATACATGTGTGTTTAAATTCATATATCTTTAATTCTCACACCAGATATCGCAAGTTCTGCACATAAAATAAATTAGAGAAACAACCTAACATCAAATTTAAATATTAAATTTAAACACAAATTGATTAGAAAAGTTCTCACATGTTTATGTCTATGAGTGGTAAACGATTTTAAACGTAAAGGTGAGCGTGGTCGTGGCTTTTGTATAAGAACGCTACTTAAAGTCGCAGAATTTCCTACGCAGTTGCGTGTTGCATTTTCAGTTGTGGCATTGTTTTCCAGATGATCTTCGTCAAGACTGAATATCATATCGCTATCATCTAGTAGCAACAATAATGATTAAACACTTAGAATCAGTCTTAAAACTAAAAAAATCAAAGTTTTATATAAATCTCACTAGTAAAACACAACAAGCAGTAAACAAACTGCAATAAAATCTAAGTAATGATCTCTAAATAAATATAAATAAATGTAAATACAATTTGCGACAAAATTGCTTCAAAGATACCTGATTTTTTTACTTGATCCTTGCTCAGTGAACGACATACTATTTTTCTTTTATATTTATTTATATTCAAAGGTTCTCCTAATCCAAGTGCCATCCCGACAACAGTTAGTTGTATTTCATCTTGCTCTGGTAATGCTACTTTAAACTGCATATCACATAGCGCGCAAGGAACCATTCTTCTTAATTTAAAATATAGTGACTAAAATTTAATAATTATTTATTTAAAAAAAGTGAGATAAGCTTTAAATTAAAAGAAGTTTATAACTTTTCCCAACAAATTCTTAACTCTAAATAAGAGATACGCATGATTTAAATATACAGTACAATAACAAGACAAGATGTTTCTATGAAACATTTTAGAGCGAAGAAAGTATACCTGAAGTAGTCTAGCAAAATATTTTGATGGCATCGACGCAAATTGACCCGGAGGAATTTTAGCTCTTGAAACTTGCGTGAACATTTGTAAATTTCTAACAATTTCCAAATCTTCAAGACCAGGTATCGTTTGCGTATTAACAACGTGGAAATCGTCGGGCGGCCTATCATCTATTAATGACAATATTCGGTCCATGTCTTCGATGTCGTCTACCTCTAGAATACACGCGTCTCGAGTACCCACTCCGTAATCAAGTTCCGGCAGATCCTCATCTGATTCGTCTGTATCAGAAGTACTCGGAATGCGCCCATTTTCCGCTTCCTACAATCGCACAACGATTATAATTGAACAATCAAACTCTAGTATAACATTATCTGAAATAAACACAGAGCTAAATTATTACGTACGTTATTAGTTCCGATGAGTTTCAAATGATAAAATTCTCTATTTTTCTTTACTGTTTCTACGATAGATTTCTGCATTTCCGCCAACTGTTCCTCGTTATGCCACGAATTGCCGGACGCTATTTGAGGTACGGTAGGTGGCGGTAACGCTGTCAGATAAACCGCGGTACCTACCGCCATGCCGATTATGAATCGTTCTCCCACAGAAACCTGCAACCTGAGGCCAAAGATCGCGTTCATGCCCTTAAGTTTGAGCTTATTTAATAACAGACTATGAAGCTCGTATTCCAAAAAGGGGAGGGAATCAGATATTTCTTTCGCGTTCAGTTCGCCTCGCAGATCCTTTTTTGTTTTACATACAGTCGCTTGAATAAAACAGCCTCTCCCAGTAGTTGGGATGTTTGCAGGCACTTCTATGGTAGTAAATATCACATCCGGAACTTTGGCACGTTTGCATATGGCACACTTCGACACGTTAACTCTAAATGGCACGCTACTTTCGCTGTAAGGAAGATGACACAGACTGCATCGCAATTGAGACTGGCTGCAAGGACTCTCGTGATCATTACTTTCAGAAAAATGTCTACAGATTTTTCCATTTTGTCGTTCCAAATGAGTCGCCACAGAAGCATCACTGTCAACTTTCTCTGTCTTTGTTCCCGTCGATTTTTGTTGATTTTTTTCACGATCCGAATCTGTGCTAGTTATAGGCGCATTTTGTTGAAGTTTATTTAAAACTGTACCGTCTGTATCTTGACCAGAATTATGAAAATTTATGACCGCCGCGGTACCAGACGCGCTTAATACGCACACATCGTCGCTGTTAAAAAAACAATTATTGTTTTTTGTAACGAGATACGCGCAACAATCTACATAAAAACTAACTTTAGATTTATATTATTAATAAAGTAAACTAACTAAATCTTACCATATACTAGTTTCTTCTCTGTAGCCTATAACAACATTACAAGCTAGCGCTCTAGCGTGTGATCTAACTTCCATTCTGATTTCAGTCCACCACGCGTCACGGCCTTCTGGTTCCTCCAAATTGCTTATTCTTTCGAGTAATTTTACTGACTTTGAACTCACTAAACCACCTATTTTATATATATATATATAAAATTATTAACGGTTAAAAAACTGGATAGACAAACTGTATAATTTTGAGAAAAGCTGTAATAATCTTAATTACCTATCTGTAATATAAAACCAGGCGGATAATGTTGCATTGTGATGAACGGATATTCTAACATTTCCAACGTGTCTTGATTCATGGGTCTAACCATCGCAGCTGGTGTTCTTAAAAGTCCCGCCATCGATCTATCACTACTCCCAAGAGAGTTACCTGAGACACAATGCAATTTTTTCATCCTGTTGTTTCTTTTTTGTTTTACCAAACTGTTGAAGAAAACTAAATGCTAAATATCAATAGCGCACATGTATATACGCGTTTACAGATTACGCAAATATCTCTTTGAAAACTAATCCTCTAATTGTTATGTAAAATTTCTGCATAATTAATCAGCGACATGAACTTTATATATTATATTTACTAGGACGTATACTTGCAGAGCTCACCTTTCGGAGTAACACTCAAATCGGAATCGCTAGATCTCCGGTGAAGCGGTACGCTGGCAAGTGTTCTGCTTGCCGGTGATTGGGACATCTTGGCGGCTACCGAAGGAACAGCCGGAAGCGGACAGGACGGACTTGCAGACGCTTCGTCTTGTTGCCTATGATCGGGAGAAGGACGGGACACACACGTGTAAGTCATATTAGCTGTGTTAGTGGGCTTAGTACAATCAATATGACACGATGCTACTCTAAGATTACAAACGCTGTTGCATTTGCATGTCGCGACTTCTGTTGCGTCGTACGACGGATGATTAGTGTTTATTGTTTTACAAGCATCGCTAGACAATAGCGCGTCATGTTTGCTGCGGTTTGAAGATTTTTTCAAAGTTTCTGAAGAAGTAGTTGACAATACGCGCGTACGATGATAATCGGTTAAATTAGTGAGAGAAGAACCGTAGGAACGAAAAGTAGCGTATGAGATCGGCCGTTGATGCGAAGAGAGATACTCGGGAATCGAACGGACGCGAGGAACATGTGGAGAAGGACCATCCTTGTCGCGATGTCTATGCGGCGGCGCACATCTCTTCGTAGACGCACTGTAAGCGGAAAGCCGCTCGAGCGAAATCCCTGATGAAATCTTACATGTCTTTTTATCGCGCTTCCTTCGTTTGCTTTTTAACGATATGCGTCTCTTAATATGACGCGTTGCATGTGTGGAAACCATCATTTTCGTATCGATCAACTTGATCAAATCTCGCATGCATCTTCGTCTTTCGATGCGAGAGCTCGCATCAAGTTTATTGTATGGTACACCACCGGTACGTGTTGTATCTGTCAAAATGAGAGCGTCAATCGTTGAATAATTTTTCTCTTTATTATTTGTGTTACCTTCCGTTTCAACGAGAGATGAAAAGTGAGTTTGTGTCGATTGTTCGTTTTGTTGATGAGCGAATTGGCTATGAGCTCGACACAGATCTCGTTCATGTCGGGTGAGGTAAACACGATGTTTCACTTTGCCAAACAAATTATCAGATCCAGTAGCACTGCTATTCCGTTTATTTTCTTGCGTTTCCGAGCTTAACGTTTGGCACTTCTGAAAGGCACTATCAAACATCTGTTCAGCATCGCCGATTTTTTCTTTATCAGCCAATGAAGAAATTGATTGCGAAACGACGGTATTGGTCTTTACAAAACTATACGAAGTAGCATTAGTAAATCTATTTTCGTCCTTAGACAATCCAGATGTATTGGACACGTTTGAATCTGTGCTTTCGTGAATGTCCACGGTAATAATAGGAATTGCATCGAGATTTTGTAATTCGATATCTTCCGTATTTGCTAAATTCGAATTTGCCTCCAAATTCGACAAACGATTTACTGTATCTGAATTCATCTGCGGAATAAAATCATCGCAGCTTTCTCCGCTAGAACGGGCAATGGGAATCAGCTTTTGAAAACTCGACGAGTCTTCCGCTCTATCGAATTCTCTCTCAACAAAGTATTTCGAATCGTCTAAAATATTATAACTAGCCGTGTCTTCTGTCAAATCATCGTCGTCTGTAAAACTTTCATTAGGATTGCAGGAAGACATCTCATCGACAGATGACGAAACATCCTGTGACTGCTCGTCATCTTTTACGTTGTTACTTGCATTTTTCTCAATACTCTCTCTATAATCCGTTTTCATTGTTTCGTTTTCATTTAACCGTTCGTCAGAAATCGGAATGCGATCTGCATTCCCGATGTTTCTCAAAGACATATTCCGTACGGATCCAATTAACAATGCGGCCATTATCCTACCGCTGCCCTTGGTATCCTTGAAATTATCTTCTTTTCCAAATTTTGAGATAGTCAATTTGATCGGATCTGTATCAGAATCGCGATCGGATCCTGCGAGGTGATTCTCCTCGCCGACCGAGTCAAATTTACTGCGTAGATGCTTAATCTGTTTTGAGAGCCCTCTTGATGACTTTTTTTTTATATCTGATGTTAGTACGGTACGTAAGGACCTGACCGTCTCGTCAATATAACATTCAGAAGACGAAGTAACATCGCTAGAAGTTCTTAAATTCAACGTGCTCAAAGTGTTGCATCGGAAAAACGGAATGCGCTTAGCATGTTTCCCTCGCACTGCAACGTATCCAGGAGTTCCCGGTGCTTTTGCAAAACATTCCAAGCGAGTTAATGACAACGAAGATCTCGCAAAGAACGAAGGTAGACTTCTATCGATAGGTCTTTTTCTTATGCGCACTGGATATAAAGCGGGAATAGAACTGGGAATGAGCGCCGCGCTTTTCTCGGCATTTAAACGTTCTGTTTGCAGTTTAGTACGTGAAGAAAGCGCAAATGCGATTCTATATAAACGCATGCAGGTGGGAAAGACAGAAAAATATCCATTAATCTTTGTGTACTCTCTAACTTTGATACGGAATGTCTGAAAAACTTTGACACAGCCGAAGTGTGAAGATTGGATCAATTTGAACAGAAAAGTTATCTTTCATATTGCAAGATTCGCAAATATTTATTGAATTATTAATTAATTAATTAATGTAAACCAATGAGCGCGTAGAAAGCGATGATCCAGATTCTATAGGCGTGTATGATTTTCAATTGCAAAAAAACTGGCTTCTATCTCATACAACATCCTAACCAACGACAGACGGAGTAAACAAACAAGCAATTTACGACAGCTTCTTGCAATCAGCTGATTGTCACAAATAAAAACCATACGGAGTCCGTACCATCTACGTCTTTCTACGTGCTCGTTAACTCACATTGAGTAATTAATAACTCAAGAAATATTACAAATTTTGCAAAATGGCAAACGACTTTTCTGTTCAGAATGACTTAATCTATCTTTACATTTCGGTTGTCAAAATTTTTCAAATATCATGTATATTAGAAATGCACAATAATAAATTGAATAATCTTTAAAAAATTTGAGATAATCTTTAGAGAAATTAAAAAAATATAATCCGAGAAAACTATTTTTGTTTAGAAAAAATATATAAATATATAGAAAACACTTTCCATAAAAAAGTGGCTTACCTACTCAAATATCTTTGAAAACACAACAAAAACAAGACTGATTTTATCGTATGGAAAATATTGAATCAAATCAATACGTACAAAACGAGCAAACGTAACTTGATTCTCTTAATAAGAATAATTGTTTTGTAATTTTGAGACCTAAATAAAATATGCCGCAAACTCTGACATATCTGTATAAAATAATTTACGAAGTAGTAGGTATTGTTTCTCAGTTCGACTATAGCTTTTTCATAATTTGACTTTCAACACGTTTATATTTTCACTGTAACTCAATTTGCAGCATATTTTGCTCTTTTGAGGATCACGGTACCATTAACTTTTTATTAAAAAAAAAAAATTAAAAAAATAAAGCTGTGGTTTACAAAAAATGTTTCGAATGTAACTTCTCGCTTCTGACCTCGTAAACAAGAAAAGTGGCAAAGAGAACAATCGAGCCTTAATAATACCAGCAGCTTTTCAGTGACGCGCCAAGTACATCACTCATTTTGATGTAATAATTGACGCAAAGTAAGTGAGCGACAGAGAATCAAACGGAAGGCCGAATAGCGATACCGTATCATCGCATTGCTCTTTATAAATTAATTAAATTAATTTACCCGATATTCAGTCGCACATATTCATTTGTCACAAATTATTTTCAGATAAAACGTCTCAGCCGTAAAAGTTGTTACATTTCCTTGCACAAAATTCTCGAAATAGCTCGTTAACAAGTGCCAAGTTTATCGCTGGTTATGTGACTTGGCGACATGCTTAATTGGCTCTTACGATGCCAGACGCAATTGCGTAGTAATTCACCGTAATTTATCGTTGATCAAACATGTGATTATTACATTTGGATGAAATGCTATTTGTCTCGATGATATTTTTCCTCTCTTCCTTTAGTTTTTCATAAATAAGATTCATAAAAACGGTATAAAAATACTTACTCTTCAATATTGACATTGTCGCATGGGAAACCAAAAACATCGTGCAATTTTACGAGCGTCACCGCTGTGCCTATGCCTCTAGCAACGATGCCGGACTCGCCTTCCAAATCGAAGTTTTGTAAATATCTGCAATATACGATAAAATAACAAGTCTAAATAATGTAAGATTTTAAGTGAATCAGTGTTCCGGTTTTATGATATATCTGTAAGCAACAATGTTATAAAATAACAGTATATTTTGAAGAATAATAATGTACCCAATCACAGCATTTCCACCAAGATCCAGTGCTTTCAATCCGATCTTTCTTTGAACTTCTCCACTTAATTTAAAAAATAATGTCTGCCGCGCTTCATTCGATGCTCTAGGCGTTCGTATTTTGTCGATCCATTTATATTCCGGATCATCGCTAACCACAAGTTCTTCAACAAATCCATGTATCATTTGCGCATGATATCCATATGGTATATTTGGCGCTAACACGTTGAAATTATTATTTATGAAATATCACAAAATCATAATTTTTATTTATTTTAATATTACACAAGTGTAACAATCGATAATATAAATTTTATATTACAAAAGAAATAACTATACTTACAGTAAAAAAACTGTACTCCACAGGATGACTGCCTGAATTTGTTAAAATCAGAAAATAACTCCACCTTGATAATAATGTTTACTTCGCCACGTATACCATGCATGGTATCGTATACCGGTATCCATCCAGTCATAACCGATCCTATAAGCAAATACAAAGAAAAAATCCCAAAATGTACTTCAGAAAAAACAAAATATACAACAAATATTACATACTATATAGGTGTATCACCTTGCGAACCAGCACTGGTATTCATGGCTGCCTCCAGGGTCCAAATATTTTTTACCGGAGGCAACATACCAGGTAATAACAACGGATTCAAGTTTATATACACTTTGCCTATAGCATCATTCGCAGAATATGTATCATGATCCATCAATCTGATTTGCAACGGCTCATCTTGCAATTCTGCGTCATCAACTTCAAATCTATACCATTCTGAATTCCATTGAGGATTCAGAGATTTTCGGCATACATCCGTCTTATAAGTTGTATTGCCAAACTTTAGTTCTACATATGCGTCTGTTGTATCACCCGAGCGATCCATAACTGGCAAATTACGGCCTGCTAATATTTTCACTTTTATTTTTCCAGGCATTGTGTGTTGTTTTTACAATCTAATGAGCAATCTGCAAATATAGGTCAGCTTATATTTAAGTTAGGTTCGCACAAAAGATTAACAACCAAATAGAACTTCAAAACTATCAAATACTTTTGACATGTTATTATACAATACAATGATACAATAATGTTATTGTACACTAAATGATATATCACACATTTATCATCTATTTTATAAATTTAAATAGTACTTGTTTAGAGTTTGAAAACAGTCAAAATATATTAAATTTTTGTTTCTATAAAAAGAAAAACATTTTATTTAAAAAAATATATTACGAGCAAAATATCAAGTAAGTAAAAGTTTGTCTAGCAATTTATATTTTACTACATAGCAATCTATAATACTATTTTAATCACATAAACTTTATGATATAATTCGCAAAAATAACCATGTCTCGCATCAATAATTATAACGTTCTCGACTTTTTCAATCAACAATGAAAACCCTTTTGCATCTCACCATTTGTGAAAATGTGTGATTACGATGAAAATTTTCGGCGAAATGCACAACAACATTCAATGAAATTGTTTAACCTACTAACTGAAATAGAGGTTACACACATATATATTATTTATATATACAGTAGTACCATTTTGTTTTATATATATATGGTTGTAGAGTGAGGAGAGGGGCGATGCGCAGAACGGACGAATTTGCGTCGGTCCGCGGACCTTTCTCTCAATGAACAGACTATATATACTTGGTTCAAATTGAGAAGAGAAACAGATAAAGTCCCTTTGGAGCCACATCCAATCGCAATTGACTAGCAATCGATCCGATTAAATTAATCGGAGATAATGGTTACGTTCAGAAAACTCAACGGTTGAGAGATCATCACTTGTGATAGGACTATTTCTCAAAACTTGAACGGTTCCAAAAGTATGATCCAATCACAGGTGATTCTCTCTCAATCGTTGTGCAACTGTTGAGTTGTCTGAACGCACCCAATGGAAACGGGCATTAAACTGCGTTCCGATATTCACTGCCAGTACTGCCAGAAAATCTCTAGCACATGTGACATAAATGTATACTCGATTCAAATAGAGAAGAGAATTTCGACGGACGAAAACGCGTCCATTTCGCGCACCTCCTTCACCAGAAGGCCCACTCACTC
>QVOA01009303.1:0-16348 GCA_014825685.1 Pseudomyrmex cubaensis | reverse complement strand
CATTTAAACGCGCGTATTCTCTCAGTTCAAAGAGAGAATTTCAACGAGATGCGAATTAAAATTCAACCTCGATATATTTTCGCGAATAAAAACTTGTGTGTGTATGCGCGCGCGCGTACAACCGCTCTACTACAGTTTCCTAATTAATCTTTAATTGAAAGAGCACGCAACAATGTTTCTCAGTATAATCAGCCTCAAATGCCAGAGCAAACGCTTGCCAAACTACTCTCCGCAGGCCGCTAACGAATTCTCTTTGCAGCTGTTTGGTTGCAACTGCTAACCAAACAGCGGCATTTGATCGCGCAGCGCTCAAGAGAAGGGTTAAGGGTAAAAGCGGTTGTAAAACACCGCCGCGTTCGGCATTAAAAGATCAATAGTCAAACGGCGTTTTCGCGCAACACGTGTTTGACGACACCCACCCCGTCCGTGCAAACTTACGCGCTCCACGAGTTTGCGCGCGCCTTTAGAGAGACCCGAGAGCGCGTGATACAACTTCCGGACTATACTTCCGGTTCGTTTCGCGACGGTAAACTGCGGAGAGATCACGTTGTATCACGGCGAGGGAGGGATACGAGGCGGCGAAACCAACACAAGCGTGTTCCGAACAACGTCACAGATAACGGGCGAAAGAGGGTTGGTTTTGAGAGAGCCACTAAATCAAACCGCTGAAGAATGTCTTACGGCGACCCGCGGGTTATCGTCCCCGGGCTTGTATATATACGGCGGCCGCATCACGCCGCGCGACATACGCGCGGATATTCCCAGCGGGTGCATAGACTTGTAAGTTGTCAACGCGCGCGCGGCCGAGTTAAGATTTAACGTGGCGGGGCGAACAAGTTGATTTTCTTCTTCGCGCGTGTTTCCTTCGTGTCGTGCGACTGAAACATCTCGCGCGCGGAATATCAAAAGCGTATTGTTATACCTTCTGCAAAAAAAGAATCAAATATTGTTTTTTTTTGTATGTGAAAAATTAGTTTAGCAATCTGAAGTCTCTCCGCGTTGTTTATTTACTTGGAAATGTTCATTTCCGCGGCTTACTGCGCGATCTTTGTTCGTTTAAAAAATCACAACTGCGTGTTTCCTGTGTGTTTCCTCTGTGTGTTTTCTGTTTTAACGGTAAAATCTTCTGGAGCGCCGCGAGTTCCGCGCTGCCGCATGGGAGCACCCGTGAGAGTTACGCGAATCGCAACGCGAGCGAGCGAGCGATGGAATACAACGCGTAAATTGCATCGCAAGCGCGCGTGCGACAACTCGACCATTTCAACTTCGACGCGTAGTTTATTCACGGAGGGATGTATTCGCACAAAATCCTCGATCGGCTTCCGTTGTATAATGCCGATCATGTATCGCCGATACCGATCGCGCGATATATCCCCTATTCAACGCCACCGGCGTTAACGTCGCCCCCGGTGTGTGTGTACACGTTAGCGTTTGCGCGATACATGCGCTAATAGGGTATTCGCGCACGCAACAATGTGCTTAAATATTCGACAGTGCTGACAAACCAAATGCGACTGAATGCGACGGCAAGTGAACAGAACCCGTGAGCTCAACTATAACGGTCATATGTTTAAAAATTTACACGTGCTGCTGTACACGCGCGGGCTTGTCTCTTCCATAAATCAAATGAGAATCAAATAAGACCGTTGCGTGTAAATGTCCATCCTACAATCAATCGAATGTCAATCATGTCGCAAGTCGGTTGTTGTTTATATAACTAAAGTTTATCTCTTGTATTTTTTGTTTGTGTTTTGCGTTTGTGTATTTCTCTTTTTTTTATTTTTTATTTTATCACGGAATCAATGTGTGTAGATGAAATAAACTATTGACTTTGTGCGTGAAAATCATTTGATGTGGATTGTTAAAACATTAACGAACAGAAAGAAAAATCCGTAAAAAAACTTTCTAAAATTAAATAAATTTTTGACGAGCACCAACATTTATTCCCCGTGTCTGTGAAGAAACACGTGGTTTTATCCGCCATCTTCCTGTGAACCGTACGTTTTTTCTTTAAACATTCTGATTCTTGCAATTTGCGTGAGATCGATGAAATTTAAACAAATTTTCGACATTTCGGTATCCGTTGTTATTTAACCTTTGTTGTTATATAACCTTTTAATACTCGTTCCGATCTGCGACTCCATTTTAAAAATATAACAAGTCGTATATTCAGATTTGACATTCAACGTACGGCAAGCAATATCCGACATGCGACTGATTGAAGAACGGGTCTAATAGATATTTGACAATATATAAAAATCAACAGAACCAGTGCCATCGAGTGCTGTTGATGTTTGAAAATATGGCGTTTCGAATCCGCCAACATTTAGTTGATAACACAGCGCGAGAATGCGGATGATGAAAAACGAATAAAACACGACAGGCGTAAAGAGCCTTTGTTTAAAAAAAAACAAAAAAAAAAAAAAAAAGGAAAAACAAAACAAAAATGCACCGCTGCCACATGATGTCACTTTTCTGCAGCGCTGATTGATGGTCAATCCTGTATAAATCGGGCACGCAAATTTGGCTCGGTGATGAGTACCGGATTGACGGCTTAATATTTACCGTGAGAAAAAAAAAAACACATCGCGGTGGAGCGACGAACAAAACACAGAGCGCGGACAAAGACAAACAACGTTAAAGCAAAACGTTAAAATGAATAAAATATAATAGACAATGCGCGCTTTGTGTGTTCTACATTTCAGAGCTATAATTGTTTTTCGTTTTTTTGACTTTATGATCTTTTATATTGCGCATACGTTCCATCTTTCTGCGTGGCAAACAGAAATCATGAAATTACGAATGCTCTGTTGCTCGATCGCGCAAAAACATTTTTTAGCAAACCGGAATCTGGTTTCACAATGGAAGGGATTATCTGTAAACGAAAAAAAGTATCGTCGACATTCGCCAGGCTCGAAAAAGTGGCTCGAAAAAACAAATATCGTTGAAAGAACGATACCTTTGTCGAAATATTGCCTTCTTTCGCCGCCCCCTCGATTTTATTCCATATCCGCGTCGCAAAGCAACGTAGACAGTTTTTGAAACGCCGCAAAAAAAAAGAAAAGAATTCCCGTTTGAAATGTGAAAGTCTCGATTAAATTGTTTAAAAATAAAAACAACTATCAAAACCTCGCGCGTTAAATTACGCGCATCAATGCGTTTTTCTCACTGAAGTGTCCGTCTCTTTTTAAACATAAAATGGAATGTCGAGACATTAAAATTGAAGTAATCGTCGAGAAATAAATACTTCAATTAAGTGAAAGACCGCCTCGATTTTGTTTTCTCGCCTGGATTTTATCGCAGCGAAGATAATGGAGAAATTATTATGGCGAACGCGCGTTAAGCTCTAGTCGAAGTCGGGACGCGTAAGAGAAGAAATGTGCAATACCATTGTCGGGATACTGTCAACGACGATCGGCCGCTTATTCGTCCCATTTCCCATGGCGAAGGGGAAAACGATCGTCCGGAATTATCTGACGTTCCGGAAACACGCCATGCGGAAATTGCTGACGTTAAAGAAACAACATCGCACGCGCGCGGAATTAGAATAGACTAGACTAAGTTGGCTATTTTTTGTTAACGATCGGCGCCTTTACGGCGTCAAACGACGTGAAAACACAACAATGCATTTTTGCAATGTTTATTTTGTTTGACGCAAATTTTCGCACATGTAAAAACATTCGCCGAATTAATTAACGATTTTTCCCCCGACTCTGTTCTCTAAAATCCTATAAATAATTCTCGCGATTGTCAATTATTGGTCGCGCGAGTCTTTCCCTAAAAAAAAAACTCCCCCCAAAAACCAAAAATGAGAGAGCCAGCTTAGCGAGACCTTTCAACGGGCCGCGAAAACAATGAAAATTGAAAAAGTGCCAGCGACCATTATCGTACGTAAAAGCGTCGCGGTTTCGATGAAGCGAGAATACGTTATCGCGCGCGGACTATCGCGGATGGCCGAGGCTAGAGATGCTCGCTCTCGCTTAATTTCTCTTTGCACGTTGACGAAACTCAATTTCCGATGCATTAGTCTCGATTGCCATTTCCGCTGGACGGCGGCGATGTAACATAATTAAATCGATCACAGCCGCGGCCTTTTCTTGTTTATAATTAAACGTGTAGGCATTGCGCGCGCGCGCGCGCTATTGACACTGCGCAATTAATTACGGTTAATAATGATTACACTAGCGTCAGCCAGCGTAGTCGTTGAGCGCAGCGCGTTTCGCCTTTTCGGTCGACGTGCCACCGACAGCAGCAGCAATAACACTCCGGGAGATGAAATTTTCATATGCCGTTGCGCGCGCGCACGATACGCGCAACGAGGATCCGCAGTAATGGCTTAATGCATTTTTACCGAGACTTGCTAAGGCGACATTACATAGCGCACGGCGTTACGCGTAAAAAATTAAATTCTCCGGGGGAAAGGGAGAGAGGGAGAACGGGAGGGAAGCGCGAGCCGGAAGTAGCGACTTCGTGTTAACTGGATCGCCATAACGCACGCAAATGTAACGGGATCGTAAAAGCGGCTACTTTTTCCCTGCCGCATTTAAAGCACACGCCGCGAAAGGCTAAGTGACGTCAACTAATAAGCTCCGGAGCTCTCGTAAAAAATGTCATAAAATTTTTCACTTGAAAAAAGTAAAACAATTATTTTTTTGCGCTTGCATTATTCACCAGTTAATTAATGCAATATTCAGCGAACAACTTTTTGGTTTTGTTTTTTTTTTGTTATAGCAAACGAAACAAAATAGCGTTCCTTGTATTTCGTTCGATGTGACTCAATATAATATTGTAGTTATAAGATTATTCGCGCGAATATATGCGCGAGCCGGAATAAAACTGAGAATTGCGCTAATATGAAGCTGAATGTAAGAATTACCGGAAAATTTATTTTCCGTACATATGTGGAAAATACGGGGAAAGGCAAAAAGTAAAAAAAAAAAACAAAAATACGGAAAATTGTCTGGCGTTTTACATCGTGCGCTTTGCGCATTTTCAGTCCGCAATTAACCGTAATTAATTTCGCGAGTGCATGCAGTTTTTTTTAGACTATCAGCGTAAATCGCGAGTATTATAGGATCTAAATGAATAGAAAAAACCATGTATACACACGAGACGGGAAGATCTAAAAGTCCCCTGAGAAATTTTCGAAAAAACTATATGGAAATGTTGGTTCTCGAACAATTTAAATTCACGCGCGCCAGATGCGGGAGAAATTTTCATCACGACGCGCGATTATTCCGCGTTTTCCGTGTTTGCACAAAAAATATCGTTAAAAAACCCTACGTATTAGAGGATTAAGATTACACCGATCGGTGGATGCGGAGACGCCGATGTGCGAAATAAGATGAGCGGAACCGATGGAGCGGAGGAACGTAACGCTCGACAAAATGGGAAATTCGTAGCGCCGGTAAACGAGAAAATCAAAGCGTAACGCCGCGCAATAAATGGAAAATTCAAAATACCGACGGGTCCGTGTTCCGAAAGCGCACATAATTTCTGTCCGCGCCGTCTGATTTCCTCTCTTCGTACGTCGGAGCAAATAAGCCGGCTCTCCGTTCCGGATTGGCGGGATTCGAAAAGCGCGAGGCGAGACCGGATGAGCGTTTCGATGAGAGAGAAAGAGAGAGAGAGAGAAACGTTTAACGGAGACGGGACGACGCGCTTTCTGCAGAGGTTGCAAAGGAGCGAGAAAGAAAGATGAGACAGAAGAAAGGAAAGGAAATTGCGGTTCAGGAATTCGTGCGCTATTCCTGTGCGCGCGACGATTCAGCGCCACTTTTGGTGGTAATGCTCGGCTGTTTCGCGCGCGCGCGCGCGCAACGGGCGTCGTCGGCGAAATCGAAAGAAGACACCACCGGTGGTCTTGACGTGAATAGCAAACCCCGTTTTCTTCGAGAGGGAAGCTATTTTCCTGGAAGATGTCGCGCGCCTCAACGCGCGTACAGACGACGTCGTCGTCGTCGTCGTCGCGTCTGAACAAACACGGTGTTGTACTACTTATTCGCTTTTACTACGCGAAGTCTGTTCGCGTTTTCGAGAATACTTCGTTAATATTGTCGCCTTTAAAAGAGTAATATGTAAAAAAAATTGATTTTCCGTCCTGATACGTACGAGAGACAATATTATCGCACGATTGTTTCAAACATTGTATAAATTACATAAAAAAATCACACGCTTCCTCACATTTTTTCCTTAACGCAATTTACTTTTTTGTTACGTATGTGATACACCTTCTTCACGAACGATTATCTCCTTTTCTCGTCTTCTTCGTTTTTTTCCCGTCCCGGATGTAATCCTCCCGTTTTCTCGGAATGGTCCCTCATGCTTCTTACTTCACGCTAAATCGTCAGGTCACACACACACACACATACATAGAGAGAGAAAGAGAGACGCGTTCGCAACGTGCGACACGAGCAACAAGAGATGCGGCACGTTGGATGTCGGCGATGTGTCCCAAGAATCTTTCCCGCGCGCGATTCTTTTACGGTCCTTTACACCAGAAGAGACCGACGTCTCTCTAACGATACGTCTTTCTTGTCGCGCAGATTTCTTCCTCCCCGCCCTCGCTTTCTTGCCGCGCGGGAAACCGAGAACCACAAGGAAGGCCGACTCGGTTTTTTTTTTTTTTTTTATTTATTCTCGCGCGCTGAATGCCGAATGACTTGCCGCGTCGAAAGGCGCGGCCATTTGTGGACTTAACGTCTCGCGAAACCGCGACGAAAAAAAAAACAAAAAAGAATTCACACGAACAGTTTACGTCTCCAGATTTCGTACGTTGAATATTTGGAATCTTTCTTCTTTAAAATAAAAGAAAAAACTTTTTTCCAACCGAAATATTAATGACGGCTCGAATTATTGTTTTAAAACGTAACAATTAAAATTGTTGTTTTTAAAGACACGAGTGTAATAAAAAATTTAAAAAATTCTCATTGTTTCCCGCTTAATTTTCGCGAACTTTAAACCGCGCGGTTGAAGTATTTCGAGTAATGAAAATTAATTACGTTGCGTGCGCAAAATGCCTAAGGTTTGACTGTGAGTAATGTATTTTCGTTCGTCGAGAAATGTGTGCGGTTATGTAGAGAAACACGTGCGACAGGACACCCTGCGGATTGACGGGAGATTTTTGCGCACAAACGTACTGCGGGATTGGATTTTTTTTCCCTCCCTCGCGATGTTTAATTTCACCGACCGAAAGGCCGAGTGAGATTACGGTCGCGACAGGAAAAAAACGAAATTGCAGCTTGACACGCGAATTCCGTCCGCGTCAGCGATTGCCACAAATCAGCCAAGCACGTCTAAATGTTGTCTCTATATCGGCGCATTTTCGCTCATCCGACACATTCAGAGGATCAGCATCGAATAATACAATTTAACTACCCCCGGTTGTTTTTAGCGAAATTGTTTCGAGCGTAAATTAAATTGACGTAATTTGCGACAAAAAAGCAAACAACGTGCAAAACGAATTAAATAATAACAAAACTCCTCTCCAAAGAAAAGAAAAATATATCGATAGTAACATCTCGCGCACAGACACTTGTCAAGTGTCAAAGTCCCGTCTCTGGATGTACGTTCGAAATATCATTTTGCCGCACGTCTCTCGCGGCAATCGGAAAATCCCCGACGGGAGCCTTATTACATCGGAAAATTGAAGAGAGCGGAATTCGCCGTCGGGTAAACAACACGGGCGCGAAGCTACACACGAAGAAGAGGAGCAAAGCTGCAGGCTCGCGCGAGAGTGACAGACAATTTCCTTCAAGATGGTCTCGGAAAATAAGACGAGCGGCGTGTGTCCGCGCCACGTGTCACCGTCGGAATACGAGATGGAGGATCAATTTTTTATCGTACGGAAGAGAAATCAACAATATTAACTATGAATGCGTCCCGATAACAGAACAGGTGAACTGGCGTCTCCGCCAGGAGTTGCCCGGTACGGAAGAGATATTTTCGTATCAGGAGAAACACGTGCTGCGATTCCTCCTCTTGTACACGTACACCGGGACTGTTTGACGAGTTGGAACAGAGTCGATTTTCTTTTCGGTAAAAGTTTGACGCGAAGTGTAATACCGAGAATTGACGTGATTAAAAGTTGTAAACTTCTCCGTTTTTTTTTTTGCGATATTTAACAAGAACCACGCGTCTAATTTGTAACTCAGCTGTGAGAGTTACACATTATTCAAAACCAACAATTTTATTGACGCAATTAAAAAAAAAATTAAAAAAGAATTAAACACAGAATTTTAGCGCAAAAAGAAAACATTATAAATAAATAAAAAATAACTAAAAAATGTTAAAAAAAAAAATAAATAAATAAAATCTCTTCTCTCTCAAGTTTCTTCTTCAAGATTTTTACAAAGAGTTTTTATACGCTCTCGAATTCTAAAAATCGAAAGAAAAAAAACAGCAAAGTATTATCATTTCCAAAAGTAAATTCGGAACTTGATTATCCGGAGACGCTCATTTTCGCTGCAGATTAAGATCAATAAGCGGTCGAGTTTCAATTTAAACTTGCGCGGAGAAAAGATCACGAAATCCTCTCCCGTTTTCTCTCTCGGGGAGTAAAAATCTTAAGACTACCTACTACAGCGTCGCGCGGTTATAACTGCGAACAAACATACGGGGAAGAAGGGCTGTTATCCGGAGATCCCGTTTCGCAATTGTGCGCGTGTGTGCGTGTGCGAGACGTCGTCCGTATTCCCCGACTTATGTCGAGCAGTTTTCGTTCGTTTCTTTCCTGGAAAATCATATACGAGATACTTTGCTGCCGTATTCGCGACAAATCGAGCGCGAGTGAACAATTTTCTTCGGGGCACGCGGAACAGCGAGCCGTAAAACAATGTCAGACGATGAAGAGAGGGGAAGGGAAAGAGAAAGAGGGGAAAAGCCGGAGGTGAGTGCGATTTCGAGCTGAATATACGCGATTTTCCCCGTCGACGAGCGCACATCTCGACCGAACTCTGTAGAGTCAATACATTAACATTGTTTTTATTTCGTTTTTTTTTTTTTTGTAACGACGCGACAAACGTTTGATCAAGTTGATTTTCGCAAAAGTATAAGCTTTTGAGATGGCATTAATTTTGGACGTTTAATTACTTCGTTTCAAGAATTCCGAGGAATAAATTACCTAAAGTTGCTTTAAGCAAGTCGAGAGCCAAGCAGAGAGAGAGAGATAGAGGAAAGATACGCGAAATTAACATACGATTATATTAAGACGCTAATCTTCTTATCTGTTATTAAATACCGGATATTACCCGGGAGGAGGATCTCCTCCGCCGTTGGCACAATTACGCTCATTATCGTCGCTTTTACAGTAATGCTGATTCGATGCGTCGGATAAGTGGAAGTTACGGTAGAAGTGAAGGCAGGAAAAGAGGACCTAATCTCTTAAGAAACTTCTGAAGAGGGTAACGTTACACGGGAAATTCTTTTCCTGCCAGCTACAGTTACGCAACTCTCTTCAAAGAGAGAAACGTACTAAATAACGTCTTACTTCCGCGCGCGACGTCCACGACGGCGCGGAAATTCTTTCTCGTTTCGCGAGACTCGCAAGTTTTATATCGACTTTAGAGTCCGATAAATAAAACCGGGCTTAGTGCCCTTTTTATCGACGCGAAATGCGCATGAAAGGATATAACGATCTCCCCCCCCCTTCCGAAAAATACGCAAACGAGCGAATCCGCGCCATACATTGCGCCGAACGTTCGTTCGCGGTCGTCGCATTAATTTATATATGTATCACCGAGGGGTGGGGATACTCGAAAATCGCTCGATACAAACGAGTTATAATGCTCGTAAGTCCCGCCGCGCCAACGGCGCTCGGCTCCTTAAGACGCTCCCTGTATTCGTCCGCACGAGCGTCATCGCTTCGCCGGGATTGTAAATTGCGGAAAGTAGGTAGGTAGACGCGCGGTCGCGGAAATGCGCGCGGAGCAAAACCGTTTATTGGATTTTCTTTTAAAGCGTGATCAATCCTACCGTCCGGGATATAACATCGTTTTAACTGCGCCCCGTCCAACCACTTCGTCCTCGAAAAACTCGACCGAAATTGTAATTTTTACTCGCGAAAAAAATTCTTATCTTATATAATTAGCAGTTTTTTTTTTATTACGGCGCTTGTTCTTCCGCACGGGGAAAAAAATTCTGCTGCTTATGCTTGGCCGGCAAGAAAAATTTGTTGAGTTTGTTTATTAATTAATTTATTTAAAACGTTTATTTATTTACAAAAAATTTGTATCGGCGAAGCAAAAATCTCAACAGCAAAATTAAAATCAACAAAATAGTTCATTATTCATTTTGCATGCTTTTTCAATTACTGAATATGCAAACGTGAAAGACATTCAGTAACGAAGACAACAGAGACGTTATTTGTTCGCGAAATTGAAACGATGTTGCGAGCCAAAGTCACGGGATATATATACAGACAGATTATACAACACGAGCCTGAGAAAATCGAGGGACTGCGATTGGACGAGGATATGAGGACTTCGCTCTCTGTACACCAGGTGCAATGACTTCGATACATTTCGTCGGTACATTTTGCTTTTCCTTCATCGGATTTCGAGGACTCGCGGTTCCGCGGTCGGAGGTATGAGCTCCCGCCGAAACCCGCATCGGCCAACTCGAATCCAAATCCGGTTGACAGAAGAGAACCCGGTGTCCCCGGGATTTGGGACAAACCGCGGGACCGGACTCTACACGACCCATTTGACGCGGATCGATCGGCAGAAATTTACCAAGGTTTACCGGCGGCGCGCTTCGCCCGTGTAGAATAGAAATGAGGATGGCGGAGAAATCTTCAATATGGCGTTATTAGTTTCTGAAACTGTGCAAGCGCATGCAATAGACGAGAGACGAGAGACGAGGTAAAACGAGAACAAGATAAATAAAAAAAAAAAAGTCGAGAACAAACGAAACAGTAATTAGACCGATTGTGCCGCGCCGTAAGTCGGCGAAAAAATATCAATTGCGTTAAAATGTATAAAATGTTTTACGATCCCGAGCTCTTGAGGAAAAAGAAGCACGCGTGTTTTAAGAAAATTATACGGAATGTGTAAATCCATTTTAATTTGAAAGCGCTGCAGGATTAAACAAATACAGCGCACATAGACGCGACGGAACTATATTTATGTATGTGTGTGTGTGTGTATATGGGGCACCATTATATTTAATCTAGCCGGGGATGTGTCTTTGCGAGATATAATTACTCCTGTAATACCACGTGCCTTCAATCTATGTATTTTGCAAACGTGGTGGCGGTGCCTTTGTGTATATATAACTCACTTCCCAGTTACAAATATAAATTATAAATTGTTATTTTGCGCTAATCGTATATTCTCCGTTGCGCTTTACGCGTTGCGTAGATCTGCAAAGCATTAATCATCTCCGGAGATTAATATCAAATTACTCAGTCATATGATTTTACATTCGTTTTCGTAATCGAGCGTTTCATGAAATATGTAACGCAAGTTTTACATAATTCACATATGTACGTGTGTGTATATAAAAATATACACACACGTGTGTGTATGTGTGTGTGCGGAATTTAAAACAAATTGATCCATTATGCGCTTTATATTATTATACTCGATATTCGATATAATCAATTACGTATTCTTCGATGCGCGCGAGCGACATAAACGCGCGCGCTCTGCTGTAAGTTTAATAATGCGCGACGCGTGTTAAAAATTGTAATGCGAGTAATCGAACGAGCTCTCGCGCTCGGACGAGCGTGTGCGGGTGTATTATTCTTTTTTTTTTTTTTTTTCGTGAGAATTATGTGAACGTCCTATTTTCATAACGTTATAATCATCTCGCGCGACTGCTCGTTTTTACGTTGCTCTTTCTTCGTTTCCGCGTGATAAACATCTCTCTCGGTAAACGATCTTCTTGTCGCGTGAAAAAATTTCGCCGAGATGATCGTCTTCCAAAGACTCGCGGTCTTTATAAAGCACAGCGCGAGAGCGCAAAATGGTCCGAGATAAACGTTCGCTCTTCTAACTTTCGAGTGGAAATGGATGATTAAACTAAAATGACGTAAAGCGCAATTGAAGGACCTCGAAGAAGCTAACCGATCGAAGTACTTTATAAAGTTGGGCAGTTTCTCGTCCGGTGCATTTTCCTATTCCTTGTTCCACGCTCTTTGTAATATCTCGCCGGCGTTTTCAACGTGTTCCCACTTACTCGCGGGATTCTAAAATCTGCACGCGCGACTACAACTGTTTTACGTCTCTCTCTCGTGTGTGTTCAAGCTATCTCTTGTGTCGATCAAATAAATACATTAAATAATTATTCAAAGAATTAATCAGATTATCTATATTGTGTGTGTGTGTGTAATATTGCATTATTTCAAATTGCACACATTTTGACGCAATATTATATTAAAGATAAATTAATAAATTTATTAATTACTCTGTGTGACGATACCGTTTTCGAAGCGAAAATAGCCGAATAATGCGGGATGATAAATATACATTCTTCTTTTTTATTTCCTACCCCCGCATATTCAAAGCGCGTCGCGAGCCGCGCAACACAAACGCAATTTACAATTCTGAATGTTCATTACGTATTTGCTATTTTAATTTTGAAACAGAACCGTCGCGGAACGCTCGCGGGTTAAGGGAAACGCCGCGACGTTAAAGAACGGATATTATGCATCGCGGGACAAATTTTTAATTATCCTCGTCGGTTTCGCGGTGTCCGCGGCTTTTAATATCGCGGCATATATTCCCTCCGCCCCTCCTCCCCACCCCCCTAGTTTGTGACGACGACAGGTATGACATGCACGCGACCTGTTTGCGCGTTTCCACTTTGCGACGCAACACACACGCTGCTGGCCGCATAGGCCCGTCGTCGTCGTGCGTCGTATTACGACACGCTCTATTTGCCCGCTCCGGACGTGTACGAACGGATTCGCCGATGCGAGCGCACACGTTCACGTGGTGCCAGGCACACCAAGGTTTGTCTCAGCCACTGGATATATACAAGCGGACGACTTTTCTTTTCTCCCGACTATATATACAGATATTGCGTGTGTGTGTGTGCAATATTTTCGAGCAATTTTATTTTTTGTTTCAATCGACTACGACGAATTGATTGTTTTTCCGTTCGTTCTTTTATTCCAAGATAAATGAGAATCGCGTATATATCTTGATGATAAAAATAAAGAAGATATTATACCGGTTTAAAGTCAATCCCATCGATATCGCGTCCGGACGTTAAGACGCACCGTTAATTACGGAATCGTAGCTTCCTCCCCCTCCCTCCCCCGCCGCTCTCCTCCTCCGCCCCGGAGAGGAAACAATAGAAAATAATTCAGCGCGGTCGCCGCTAAAACCTTCCAATTAAGGATAAAGGCGAGGCGGAATCGGACATATCGATTGTCGACCCGGGGAAAAGTTCAATCGTCTCCGACTCGGAGGAAGAGAACCGATTCCGCTTTCTACATCGTACGAGTGTACGCGAAAAATTAATTAGTATCTAGAAGATCGAGCAGAGAAGCATCCAATTACGAGGAACTTTGTGCCCAAATCGAAACTATCGATCGCGAACGCGCTTAATTAAAGACGACGACGTGGCTCGCAATGTTCGAGGAATATCCAAGAAGAGGAGAAGAGGAAAGAAAATGTGGAGAGAGTCTCTCGGCAAAGGGAGGCAGAAATTAAAGCACCCACGTCAATCCTGCTATTAAACACGCGCGTGCCCGATGCTTATCAACTTTCAGGCAAAAGTCCGAAGAGTTGCCCGGGAGCGTGTAATAATTTTCATATATTTGAGAGAGGAAACTCGCTACGCTTCTCCGTTCTGTCAGAAACTGGTATAACCACTGCGCACACATCAACTTATTTAATTACTCGTCTATTAAAATTGTATAAACAATTCTCTTCAAATTGTAATTAAAAATAATAGAATAACGTATATACAGTAATATAATAAATTTTAATGATAGAAAACCCATTTAGCTAATTATATACAATTTATTATTAATTCAATTTCTGCTATTTAATATTTTGTTGTTTTATAATTAATTTGGACAATAATTAATACTGAAGTAACGGCTCGAAGAAATTATCAAAAATTGTTTTGATACGTGATTCTTGCCGGTGTGCATTGAGCGGTCTTTGTGTTGACTGGTCGAGCTAGTGCTGAAGATGATCAACAATAAATGATCGAAACGTCCTGATTACACTACGCTTTACGTTAATTTTGAATGTCCACATCCTACCTGGACCATAGGCTCTGTGGTTTCTTTATTCATTTTTATAAATAATTTATTTCCTCTTGCTACGTAATATTTTGCTATTTAATAATTGATATTTTTTAACATTTTCTGTTTAATGTGCCAAATGGCAAGGATATGAAGAGAGAGAGAGAGGGAATAATATTCCTTAAGTGGTCATTTTCGTGTGATAATTGCGAGTCTACTACAATCCTCCTTGGCGTCTGTTTCGGAAACTGGCTGTTGACCTCGGTGTAATTGAAGAGAAAGGAGGAGACGCACTAAAGAGAAGAACGAGACACACGTCTCTCGTGCAACTTTGGCGTTTGTTGCGCGAACGCGACGCATCGCGGAAATTCGGACGGTCTCGGCGACGAGAACGCGCGCAATTTCGTCCCACGGAGTTGCCGCGTTTCCGTGATTTATGGAACTTTTCCGCCGGCTCATCGGATAGGGCACCATCCGGGAAAGGGGGCGGGAAGAGGAAAAAGGACTCGCAGAAATCAGCAAGAGAAGAAGAGAGAAATTCCGCTTGCGTCACGTTTCTCGGCGTGTGAAACTAAAGAGTGTATTTATTAAGATTAACGAGTAAACAACAAAGAAACAACAAAGTAAATAATTCAAAAACGACAAACGAGAGAAAAACCTGTTAGGTTTCAATGAAAACGAGACACTTTTTAATTGTCGCGCAAAACGTCAATTTCGATTCGCCGACTTTTTCCAACAAACAAATAGAACCGACTTTCCAATTTTTTATTGTTTACTGAATCCCAGATTTATACTATGTATTTTTGTTCGATATACGTTCGCAAACACATCTACGTTACACCGAACGTTACGTGATATTTAAATGTCAACGTTTCCTGAAATAATAATATTGTTTCTTTTGTAAAAACGGGAAAACGCTTCTGATTAAAAAGTTTCTCATTTATCACGACGTTATCGACAAAGTATCGGGAACTTGGATTGAACATTAATCTCACTCGCGGGAACCTGGCCTCTCTCTCTCTCTCTCTCTCTTAGCTGAAAAAAGATCGATGTAACCATCAAATAAAAATTCTGACTGACCAGACACGATTGCGACCGCGTTTGGCCGCGATCGGCGGCGACTGCGGCGGAACAAAGAAACTGGTAGCCGTGTGTAGCGAAACAGGGTTGTGCGGAAATATGAGCGATAAAGCACTGCCGCGCAGCAGCCGCGCAGCTCGCCAAACGCGTTATTGTCGAGCAGCATTGTTGCCGGCTAACAATGAGCGGGCGTTGCATAAACAATTACGCGATGCCGCTCCGGAGCTGATTAATTACCGAGCGACTGACAGTATCCGGGGAGGGAGGAAGGGTGTACTCTTTATCTTCGTGCGCGATTTAGCGTGAGCGCGCGCGAAGCGCCAATTTGTCTACGAAATGTCGCGCGCGAGAAGAGGCGAAACCTTTCCCCCCGCCGCGTGAATCAAAACTGTCGATAGCGAAAATGAGAACAATTACAACACCCGGCGGCCGTTAATCATCGCGCGCGAGCGTAATTAGAGCGCGTTTTGTTTTCTTTTTTTTTCCCTCTGCCGATCAACATCTGTCGCGGTTTCTCGACGAAAATGTCGCACTGAATTTGGGAGTAATTAGACGCGCGTCGAAAATGTCGCGCTTAATTTAGGCGCAATTAGACAGGCGCATGAGATACGTGAAAATACGGAAAAAAAAAAAAAAAAAAAAAAAAAAAAAAAAAAAAAAAAGAACACATCTCTTTCTTGAATTCTACAAATTCGCGAGCGTGTGCCATATTCGTCATTTTAACAGCAATCCTCATATCTTACATATAACCGCACATTTTGCGTGTGTGTTTTTTTTCTTATGGCGTTCGATGTTAGGCAAATCCCTTTAGATTCGGATCGACATTATGTAGATTAATCTGCTGGTGTAGATTGTGAGAGATGGCCACCGTTTATCATTGTTTTATCTCCGAGGGCGAACGCCAAGGGGATCCTTTCCCCATGTAGAAAGAATGTCTTTCACTTAGTTTTAAGCACCTAACTTTGATATAACGGCGTCGTCGTATCTCGCGCACGAATCGTCGTATTTCTCTCTTCGCGCGCGTACGTTGCTTATACTATTTAAAATAATAATCAAGTACTGAAATAC
>QVOA01009302.1:0-33095 GCA_014825685.1 Pseudomyrmex cubaensis | reverse complement strand
CGCGATGCTTGATGAGTAATTACAGTACCCGAACGTGTGCAACGTGCTCACACAAGTGACCGGGGATCACCTGTACGCGTACAGCGAAGACCCCTCGAACATTAAAAGCCTGAGAGCGAATATACACGCGTGAATGATGAAAGAAACCCGCTTCTTTGTTCAATAATTCTTTCGCGAACGAATAGCACGAGAAACGAGTTTTCATTAAACATATCTACGCGCTGTTTATTAGAATATGTTTTTTCCATATTTTCTCCTCTCGTTTCGTAAAGAAACAACCGCTCTCTCATATACATCTCGAAAAAAAAGTAATACGAATGCAAAAAGTGTCGGCAAAAAGAAAGAACTATTGTCACGCGCGCAATTTACGAGCCGATGTCGCCGGGGGTACATTATCCATCATGTCCGGAGGGTTTAGCGGTAACCGGGCCGCTCTATCCGCGCGCTTTTATGCATCCGACAAATGGAGTATAACCATACGGTCGGTAAATCAAAGAGAAATTATAGTCGGAATTTTATATCGCACGCACACATACGCGACGAATATGAATTATTCCTTGTTGCGCATGATTTTCAGAATAGCGCGTCACCGTGCAAATCACACGCACACACACACACGCGCACGTGCGACCTGTGCGTTAAATATTGATACAATAATGTATACAAGCGCGAGAGAGCGAGCGAACAAAATTTTGTAACGTTATTCGCGGGAAATAACGCAGAAACTTGCCGCTTGTTGCATGACGCCGTACACTATTTCATGTAGCGATAATAATTGAATTGAACTCCTGGAATCTGCGAATATTGTATAATACACACACACACACACACACATGCACGCACGCACACAATCTCTGTCTCTTTTTCCCTTTTTCACTGTCTCTCGATATGACGATGTGTATCTCTTATAACGTTCCACATATTTCTCGATACTCTTTTATAAAAAAAGTACGCTTTAAATCTTTTCATTCTCTGAAGAACGCGTTCTGTAAAATATTCAATGTTGAAGTTGTGTGCTTTTATTTTACGATCTATATCGTATGTTTGTCGGCTGGGAAAAAAATCGGAAAATTGTTGTTCTCTTCAGTGGCGGAAATTGCGCGATATAAAAAGTTCCGTAGTGAAATGACTCGTGCATATTTGAAATAAAAAAAAAAACAAAAAAAAAAAAAACAAAAAAGGGGTTTGAAATTTCAGAGTGTGTATTGTTATCTCATAAAAATTTTACGTTCGAAAAAACTCATGGTTTCAGCATAAGTTTTTACATTAGCGTCGTCGTGTAGCGCTCGTGATGTTTTCGAACGTCAAACGTGTTTGCGAAAAGTAATTAAATTTTTTTTCGAGGGAAGTAATCAAACAGGTTCTATTTCTCCATTCTATTTCCTGACTTGTTTACGAACGGTTTCCACATCTAGCAAGCTATTTACATGTGTCAAACTATTCATATCAATCTTCAATTTAACACACCTTAAGCCAAATCACGAAAGTTATATAAATTTAATGCAATACGCGACGCTTTCTCGCATGTGGTGTGTATATATATATATATATATATATTCGGTCACGTTCGGAGTTTAGCGAACCTTTTCCGCCAGTGGTGCGCCGCGGCTTATCAGACTTGGCGGTTTATATGCGCTTCTATTGCCTTTACCCCGGAATGAAAAGAGGTGCAACGGCGAGAGACGGAAGCAACGTTACGTAAATCGTCCGGTTCGGGAGGGAAACTTAAGTCCCACTTATCTCGCGCCGCTTAAACTTTTCTTCGGAGTGCTTTCGCATCGTTACATTAAAATTCGAAGTCTCCAACTTCAATCTAAAATTCTCCGACTGCATTTTTCCCATCGTGGAACGTGAATTATAACACTTGCGCGCAGTGATCTTTCAAAAAACGTGTACTATTATTATATGACTTTGTTTCACGTAAGAAGAAAATTTGCGAAAAAAATCTGAAAATCCTCGGAAGATTTTTTTATGTGTATCTAATAGTTATAATACATATTGTCTAGTCATAATATGTATTTTTATATATATTATATATTTATAAATTATATTTATTTGACTTTTTAATTTATTTTTTTTCTACATATATTTTTTAATAACTGAGAAAGAAATACAAACAAAGATTCAATTTACGATGTTGTGCATTTCGTTTTACTTAATTGCGTGTGTACTTTTATAAGATTACATCATCCCTGCAGTTTCTGGTACACTGACTACATTTTATGTACGCACATATGCACGCACCTAGTAAGTCGACTATTATGTCATAAACTATATCTTATGGTCGGTTTTCTATCCGGAGGGTTCTTCTTTATTTCGCCGCAGAGAAAGGCGACAAAACGGGGGAGCGTGAGATTATTTTCATGGCGCCGACATAGGTCCACGTTCCGAGTTTATGGGCTTGATTGCACACGCGGTGACGACTTATCGAGCGCGTTGTAATAAAGTGCTCAAAAAATAGCGTGGAAAAAAAAAACATAATAACAGCGTTAATGGCTGTAGTTTACAAGAAAAAACAAGAGCTGACATACGCTGATTACAGTTACCCTGGGAATATCGTGTTTTCGCATTGCTTACTAGTCTTTGTTAAGCGAACCGTTGTTTCGTTTAACGACATTATATACAAATATGTAAGCTAACATGGCTTTTAAACGAGACCGGGATACACTTTTGAAATGCGATGAACATACCCGGATATCACATGGCGCGATAACAAGCAGATGAACATGCTTGAAACTTAATCCTGTTGAAACAGCTCGTGTTCCCTTCCGGGTTTTGGCGCGGTCGGTTTCTTTGCTCGCACGCACGCTCACGCACTCGCAACGCCGCGCTGCCGCGATCGATAATTAAATTTCCAATTTGAACGGCATTCGGATTGATTTTCGAACCAAAATGCATTCAATTACATTGTTGGCATAATTGTTAGAAAACATCGGAATTCTGGTCAATTAGAGCATTAGATCGAAAATTAGCGGTTTTCGATTGTCTCGACTTAGCCAATTAAATGTGAGCGATCGCGAAATTATGGAGATATTATCTAAAATTCCTCTCTGGCTCGCTAAATCGAATTGAACGTGCGCGAAACTCATTACGGAGATTTTCGTATCTTACGTATCTGAATCACGTTTCGAATTGTTGTTTCATCTCTCTCTCTCTCTCTCTCTTTCTCGCTCGCTCGCTCATATACGACTCGTTATACAGGAAATAACTCTATTTGTATGCGATGTACATAATTCCATTGCTACCAGCGAATTATATCACCCATCGGTACAACTTTGCCGGCCGCAAATATTGAATAATTCTCTCTCTCCCTCCAACTTTGTTTCGTGTTCTCGTGGAACAGCTTTACCTACGATTAGCTGCTTAATAACGCAGCTTATTGGTAAACTGCGGAGCCGCACTGATCACATAAATGAAATTACGTGTGAATAAGTAGTTTCGAGGTTGGAATATTCTATCCTCCCGCATACACATATCCCTAATGAACGAACTTATCCGGCATGTACATGGATATAGATTGAAAAAGAGAAGACTACTCATGTGCAGATTGTTAAAGTAAAATTTTTCTTTAAATTATGTTTATGTCGCGAAATATTATCTTTACAAAGTGAAATTGTAATAATTAAATTTTTAATTAACGTCTGACTAAAACAACACATTTTTTACAACAACCAAAATCCATGTAAAAGAAGTTCACAAAGAATCCGAAATTTAATTTTGTTAACAATCTCTTTATAATTTTCTTATAAACATTTTATTTGGGAAAATAATTTATAAGAAAATTTTAAAGAGAGATTGTCACCTCAATGAAAAAAATCTGTACACGAAAATTGATGGAACAGTCCTGTGTGTAGCCGCGGATATTGTTCTTCTCTCTCGCTTTTTCTCTTCTTCTCACGCACATACCCGCATCTACGGTATGTAGTATACTAGTGCAAAGTTAATAACCTTCTTTGACATGTTATGGTTTCTATTGGAGATAGGTATTCAATAAGTTAATCGTATCTAGGCCGATTTCCATTGTGTTAGCAGAGATGAAATATTGATTTCTGCATATTGAATACATGTATCGTAGAAATACGTGTATCTGTGAAACTCTATTTCTAAAAAAAAAATCTCTTTTTAAAAATCTCAATTTTAAAAATTAAAAATCTTTTTTCCATTATATTTAATCACTTTTATGGTATTTTAATTTATTTTTCAACAATATGCCATTCAGATCGATTTTTCCGGAAATTAAAATAAAAATGAAACGTACAGACGATTGAAATAAACATATAAAGCAAGCGAATTTCATGAATGACAGTTCGTAATAGAACTAGCACTTTTCGAACCGTTTCGATTTATCCGTCTGTCTCTCTCCTTCCCTCCCTCCCTTTCTCTCTCTCTCTCTCTCTATATATATATGTATATATATTTTACGTACAGTTGGAAGATTAAATAGACTTCGACGAATCTCGGTCGAGTTCTTGTCTTTTGTTTTTCTACAATAGACCAAAGTGGCCATGATTATCAGGTGATTTCTTCCCCGTATATAGATCGCACGCTTGATTGCCGGAGTACGATTTTAGCTCCGGTTAATTTTCTTCGTTTCTCGTATTTCTCTCTCTTTTCTTTTTTCTTTTCTGCTCTTATTTCCCGCTCTTTTGCCTCTTTTCTCCTCTGCGCTCCATTTCTCTCCTCTCTCTCTGTATTCTTGATGTACGTGTGTTACTGTTACACCATACTTTTCTCTATACATTTCTCGCTCTAACGTTTCTGAACAGCCGCAACGTCGTTACAACCTTCATAAAACTTTGTGGCCGTGCGAAGTTTCCGCGAACTTCGAAATTTATTCGCACCGAGTTTATCGACATCGCGCGAGAGAATCGACAATCGTAAACGTTATCGCGCAGCAGCCGCCATTCGATTCAGCGACACTGCGAGCAAAAGTGAATCCTTTTTAGTAGATCGGAATAGATACGATTCTAATAATAGCGTCGGAACTAAAATGTCACGAGATAAGACGGAGTGTCGCGAAGAGTGGAATTTAGATAAATGACCTGTCGGACGATCCAAAATTTAATTTTCAAGAGAGCAGCTGGCAGATAAGTGAGATGAACAAAAAAAAAGTTAGAACTATTAAGTGTATAAAAACTAAGTAGCAAAAAAGCACATAGAGAAGAAAAATACTTGAAGAACTGCGGTCAATTGAAATCAGTTGTTACGTAAATAACATCGAAAAGTAAAACTTGAAAAAAGATCAAGGTAAAGCGAACAGAGACGCCATTTCATCTTTCTGGACGTTATGACGTAGTATGAGCTTTACAAAGAGTAGAGACTGCTGCTGTGTGTGAAAGACCTACCAACCCTTTTCTTCTCTCAAACGAGCTCGAAACCGCATACAGCGGAGTTTGTGGATGTAAATGCAAAATATATATGTACATACATATGTACATATATATATAATATACAAGTATAGATACATGTAATATACAAGTTTTCTTTAATAAAGTGTGTTACAAAGAGATCAGTGACACAAAACTCACTCTCTCTTTTTTTTGTATCACTCGAAGACATCAATTGCAAACAGAAACGGAAAACTATATTATTTTAAACGTGATTTTATACAATAATTGTGGAATATTATTAAAAATGTAAAAATAAGATAAAGTTAAGAAGTATCGTTATATCAATTTTAATAATAATTTCTTTATGCGATTTTTAATTCTATTGGCAAATTTATACTTCGCGGAAAGTTGTTAAATAAATTCAATTTACATAAAAAGATAATACCTACTTTTGCATTTCAAACTATTACAATAGCGAAATATACGCGAAATTTTATTTCACAGCAAATTTAAGATCAAGATGTGAATACATTCGTCTCTCATTAACAAGCGAATCAAGTTACAATTTCACATATTGTTGGCTTATGCTTGTTTTTATTCGCATCGATGATTATGTTCCGACATAAAGAATATACGTACTCGACGACACAAACCATGCGCGTATAGAAAATATAATCCGAAGCGAACTGAGAAAAACTTTACTACTGTTACACTTTTATTCTATTTTGCGATGACATTTTTGCTCATAAATATCCTTTCGCATATATATTCGTTACAAGCTTGAAATTACGAGTCGCGCATATTTTACAAAAATAAAATGGACGGATTTAAATAGTAGTCAAGTTGATGTTTTATCTCTACATTAGCCGGGTTGGAGGTTATATTCTACTTTTCTGGATAGATTAATTTTTGCATATGGAGTTACATAAAATATTGGTAAAAATCTTTTTTTACGCTTCTTTAAACAATGAAAATGATTTTCTACATAGATGGAAAAATAATTATTAGTGAACTTTCTCTCTCTTTCTCTTTCTTTCCCTCTTGGCTTGTTTTATACTCTTAAACATGTCAGTAGTATAACTCTGCGAAAATGCTCGCGAGCGCTCACAAGCTGTGTGCGGTTTCCTGGTCTTGCTTCGTGGATTGTCACGGTTTAAAAACACTTCCTGAAAAATAGGTGACTACACACAATTGCATGCATTGTAGCAGAATATACGACAGCTTACCCGTATGCATTTTCCGTTGAATATTTCAAAGGCGCAAAGGATTTCCATTAGAAAGGATGCGTTTCTGAATCATTTATTCGAATGGTTTTCGTTAATTTTAACGAAAAAAATAACAGAACAAATTTTTCAGACGCTACTAAATGCAAAGATAAAATCCTCGCCTGAATGTTCGAGTTTTCGAATGAAACTTTATATGCGATATTGTTCGAAAAATTATTAGAAATCTTTATTAGAATTTTTATTCAAAGTATCAAAGATGTTTTGATATCAAATAAGTAAAAAAGTTGTGAAGAGAGATTGGATGCAAACTTTCGCTAAGAAAAAGTCGATTTCAAATTGCTCAAAGAAACGCAAAGGAGCAAAACTTGAGGTATTTCATGTAAAAAGAGGTAGTTAATGATGTGGACTCTTCAAACATTACATATACTACGATATAATCAAATACATACTATATATATATACGTATCAAATATATAATATACAAACTGGCGTGTGTGTAAAAACAAACAGTTTTCCTTCATTTTAAAAAAAATATACGTTATGAGCCGTTAATCAGTGGAGCTCTTTTTATAAGGAACTTTTTGTTAGAGAGCTATGAAATTTCATTATCCGAGTGCTAACTTCTCGCAAACAAGGCGAAAACAAAATTTATAATTAGTATTTATAGTATATATAGTAAAACAGTCATATATGTGTGTGTGTGTGTGTGTGTGTGTGCATGCGTGTGTTTGCAAACTGAGTCAGCGCTTGAACAATATTTGCTGCATGATTGAGCTAAAGTATCTCGAGAGCGAATACAACTCTCGGTTGAGAGTATCGCTTTTCATCTGGCTCGACAATTAACTCACAGACAGCGGAGGCAATTAATGCGTAAACTACTTTCTCACGCAGTGCGCGGAAGTTGTTGATGCTTTTTATTGCGGGCTCCCGCCTTTGAAGTGCGATAACACTTTTTTCTCAAATTGATTGCCGCGCACAGCGAAATCCGGCTGGAATTTATATCGCGCGAGTTCGATCGCGCGGATTTCATTCGGCGGATGCGTCTAAGCGGAAAAATGGTAATGGATCGTTAAAAGTGAGGAGCCCTTTAAAGGCGCGACTGTCATTGGCGCACTCTCTGCATTGTAAATGGCAATCGGATCCGCACGACGCTGAATTTAACAGAAGGCGTCAACCCCCTCCGTTACGAGGAGGCGGAAATTCGCGTGGTTACCCGCAACTTTTCCTCAGTCGTGCAAGCATCTGCATCGCAGATGCGAAACGGTTAAAAGGCCCGTGCGTTAGCTTTCTGTTTTCCTATGCCGCAGAATATAAATTTCGTCGATTAATTATAAACATTTTTACCGTCGCGCCTCAAATCCATTTTCGCGTTTTCGGTGAATTAAAAGCACGTGTCTATTATTCCTGTCGTTTAATTTGTGTGATTTGGTTCGCGTTTATTTGTTTATTTATTGCAATACAATAGTTGGATCAAAAGTACAAAGCGAAAAGGATTATTTGCACATACAAGAGTATGAAGACATTTCTCTGTGTTATTAAATATTTTTTGTCCATTAAAACTACGTTGGTATACGATTTTTGCGTTGAAGTTTTGCACAACATTCGAAAAAATTGAAAAATGTTTGTAGTTTTATCTATTCCGTGATCCGCGGGACGCGACGCGTACACATATAAACGCGATGTAATGATAAAAATGCGAACGTTGATGTATCCCGTTCGCCGAACGATATTTTGTAGCTATTGGCAAAAAATAAACTTTATGCAAACTTTTTCTATCGTATTTCCGAGTTGAAAGGTCTGAATCTCGCGCTACTATCCGTCGCTATCCGGGACATTCGCATATAATCCAAAATCGCGCCGAGCGGCGTAATTCCCCGGGAGACGCCCTCCGGGGGCGTTTATTCCTTAAATATTCCTGACCACGTTCTTCCTCAGAAATTCAATCATCGGAATTTCATATTTCGCCGCGGCTATCTCTCTCCCTCGCATAATAATCGCTGTACGCTATGCGTATTTACTCTCGCATACGTTTCGTATGAATTGTCGCGTAGTTAATTCTCGTTGTAAACGAGAAGTTACGACTGAATAAATTAATAGATATGAGCCGCGACAGCAAAGGTGTTTGGTTAACCGCCGGTGCGTTAAACTCTCTTTGGTGTTGGTGTATCACAGGCGGTGACCCGAGTAAGCGGGTATAATTAAACCAACTCCTCGCGGCGGATATTACATAAACACGTCTGAAATTACAAAAACCGTCTGCTATTTTAATTTCGTTTTTTTTTTTTTTTTTTGCGAAATTCGCCAGATTGAACGTGCGGGTTTCTCTTTTAGCGTCACCGTAAACTTGCCGGTTGCAGTTGTTTTCTTGCACGTACGGGATCGATTTCGCGTTACTCCCGCGAACGTGACTTCCGACACTCGAAATTCATAAATAAAGAAAGTGGAGTGGGTGCGCCAGAATAAACCTGAGGGAACGATAAACTCTTGTTTCGGTTAAGTTGTACATTTTCAAGATACGTAGCAGCGACTGCTACGCGGTAAATTAAAGATGCGATCCGCGATTGTCGAATCTGGTTGCAGAAATCACGGTAGTTCGTTATGCTGCAAAACCCGATGCAAAATGCATCTTGCATGTACCGGCGTCATCATCGTTTACGAGCGCATCTACTGAAAATATCACGAACAGCCGTGGTAAAACCGTGGTACAGCCGTTTAACGATCACGTATAGTCAATTCCATTTTTGCAGTTGTCTAACAAAATAAAAAAAAAACCAAAAAACAAAAAACAGAAAAAGCCATTTAGAGTCGTGTCTGTTTTCATATTGCAGAAAGCAAACTTGACGTTTCTGAGATTGTACCGCTAAAACAAAAAAATAATTAAGAAAATACGAAATCTTTTTTTAAGGCAAGGGACTTTGTGATTTGGAAACTCAGTTAATTGCAAAAGAAAATCGCGCTCGTTCATAATAATACTATTTTCATTTTATATGCAAATTGTTCCCAATGGGACGAATAGGATGCGTGCTAGAAGCTATTTGAAATGAAACTCGTACAACTTGAAGTCTCTCGGGGATCTTAGTCCGGCTTATATTAATTACGAGGCCAATAAGCTATGCATATATATGCTTTTGTAATTTATGTGCGCCGCGAGGTCGGAAACGAAATCGCCTCAGAGTTTAAAGTTCGTTTTATAGCACAGCTGACGATAGAATCCGCGACAGAAATTATACGTGTGATATTTTACATAGAAATATGTTATTGCGAAATAAGAGAAATTCACTTTGTGTTTATATTACAAAACTTTTTTTTTATACGAGCTTAGTTTTACATCAAAATATCAAGTTTCTATGCGTATCTGTAACGTTTTTTATTTGGTTTTTTTATTTAATAGAAATAGAACGTGCTTTTTAATTGCAATTCGTTACATATATACGATCAAACATATTCTGGGGCATCGCAAGTAAATAGTTAATATACAATACCGTTGCATTAATAATTTTATAACAATGTGTGAAGACCGAATTTTTGTTAAAGTAACATAAATAATTTTAATTGAATTTAATATAGAAAACTGAAATTAATATAAAATTAAATTAATATAAAAACGACCGGTTTTTATATTAATATATATTCTATGGCAACAATTATGATGTTTATTTATACATTCATATACTCATATTTTCTCAATGTAGTCATTATATTTCTAGTGCTTGACAAAATTCGTATAGGAAATATACTTGGTATATTTTCCGAAGACTTCAAGTGTTCTTGGTGATCTTGTTGATACACGTGTTTGACCAATATATACAAATGCAATATATATGGATCAGTTTTGATCTTGTTACATCAGAGTCATTTCGACACGATACGTATCAGATATGTACTTAACGTAGAGAAAGCTTATTTCTGTTACTTAACAATATTCACATACAATAATTAATTATATTTCAATATCACCTTTGTGTTTTTTTAACGTAAGTCCTGCTGGCAATGTCTGTATGTTCTCTTACTCCTATTCTTAAAATGCGAGAAAGTGTAAGCTAAAAGCTACAATTTATTTGTGCTTCTTCCGGAGGGGATTCGTGTGTAAAACCTGACGATTTTATACTCACGAAAAAAAAATTTTTCCACATATTTGAAATCCGCATTACAGTTAAACGGCTCACACTGCATAATTTGAAAAAAGTTTTACACAATGTTTAGAATGTATGTAAAATGTTACGTACATAACAACTATTTCACGTTTTTCACATTTTCATGCGACAATATTCTCCGTAAAATACACAGTGGAAAAATTCAAAGGAGACTTTCACGTTAATGTTTCCTAAGTAACGCTCGTGCTCGCGACACAAATTGAGATTCAACCTTTTTCATATGCTTAACATTCTCACATATGTACACATACATATGTGACAACGTCAAATGTTGTGCCCGCTCGCAAAAGAATTTCACGAGATGTTTGAAGGGCAAAACGACTTTCTTTGATCTTGGATGATGATGCAATTAAAAAAAAGTCATGTGCAAATCGCTAACCCGTTTGAAGGGTCTTCAAAGGCGTTCGAAGCAGCAGCAGCAGCAGCAGCGGGCAATATACGCTCGCGACAACCTTCGTTTGATCATAGAAGCTACATACAGCGACTGGCAATGAAACACTCACTCTGAACTTTTCTTCGACGTGACCTGCTCTTTATTCCGCGTCGAAGTTTTTCGTAATTTTTATCGTAGTCACCCACGCCATTTTTCTTGGCGTTGTGAGAATTTAAACTATACGGTAGATCCCGAGGAAAAAAAACGCTTTTAAGAACATCCGGCCAAGTTTACCTCTCTGAAAGGAATGTTCCATTCTTGCGTGTGGTTTTTTTTTTTAGGTCAGAGGTAGATTGAAAGAAAAATTCTTCGCAAAATTGATTATATGTGACCGCAAATTGTCTTGGAAGTTTTTTCTTCAGAGGAATGCCAAATAAAAAAGTAATTTTTATGTGAAAATCGTCCTATTTGAAAATCACTTTTTTCAATTAAACTTTCGAATAATCGAAAAAACCAATCTTCTTAATGAATTATTTGTGAAAAAGAAATTACGAGAAAAAAATATCTTTTGAGACTCTCTCTGTCTCTCTTTTTATATACGTAATATTGTCTCAAAAGTGAAATAGAAATTATATATTCTTGTACGTTTGCGCATACGCGTGTAAAGTTTCACGTCTCTGCTACATCGAAATGTTTCCTCAACGTTTTTGCCGTGTCAAAGTATCTTTCAAACAGTCGACCCGGTGCTTATTGAAATCTTTATTAAAATCTTTTATCTGATCTGAAAGAAAGTTTGCCTCTCGCGGATAAGTAGCCCACTCTTCTCGAACTTGTTCAGGACTCCCGGAGGTATCTCACGACGATTCTTTCCTCTTCCTTCTCGTTTCTTTCTTCTTTCCATTTTTTTTTTTTCTAACGTTTTTTCTTGGTGTCTCCTTTTGCCCCGGCTAATTCTTTTACAGAATCGTATACATCCTTTAACAATTGTAAGTGTAAGTGTGTATCGGTGTATATACGTAATCCATTTGTGCGCTGTGAATTCTTAAGCTGGAAATTTTACTGCAGAGTTTTTGCGGTCGCAAAGAGAGGTCGTTGCCATTTAACATTCCCTTGAGCAAAGGTTTCACGGCGAGATATAAAACTTGAATGTCTCTCTGAGACTTTGTTACACTCCGTGCGCCCGCGCGCGCGCGCGCGCGGGTACGGTAGTAGATAATACGGTATCGCGTTTGATACTAATTCGGTTGCCGCAACCAGCCGTAACCAGAGTTTCGCTATATATTCGTAATGCTCACAAAAGCGATAAAGCTATTTAAATACGTTTATATATACGTATATATTATTGTGCTTGCATAAATACACGGATTTTGGGAAAATGCGTTCACGCATTGTGGGATTACGCGGATTAATGCTAGAACGAGGGAATGCTGCGTTTATGATCTTCGGTTTAAGCAATAAAATATTTAAAACGAAATCTCTGAATAGTTATTTTGGAAATTTTTACTTTTTATTTTTTTTTTGTACGTTTTTGATGTGACACACTCTATTATTTAAAAAATAAAATTTATTTGTAAAATTTAAATATATAGATATTACGCTGGTGTTTAAATATAATAATAATACGGTATTTTTATTTTACAAATAAGTAGCATGTCGTACCGTAATGCAGTTTTTTCTAACAAATTATCTTGTGATCATAAAACATTTATTTTACGCGCTATAATTAAATATGTAGGTCAACGTTTCGATGGATTTCGGTTTGTTTTGCAGGATGTAAATATTATACAATCATGGGTTATTGCGCGAAAATTTAATTATCGCTCGATTGGCGCTGTTAAGATAACGAACTTTGTTTAATAAAATTTGAAATTTATGAAAACGTTCACTGGCGCGGACAGTATTTTTTTTTTTTGTACGGTTGATTGCCAATTGTCCGCCGATTGACTCAGCTGACAGTGCTTGTCCGAATGGCGCTTGTGCCACTTCGCGTGGAGCATTATTAATCAAATTTTATAGAGTTAAAAAATTCAAGAGCTACTTCCGTGACGTTTGGGTGAAATATGCAAACGCCCGGGACCGTCACGCGTCCAAAATGCATAGAAATGTTGCATGTCGGTGCCCGCAATTTCTATCCTGTCGAGTAAATCTCGGCTTTATTCGCAGGTTTTTTTGTCTGACGGCAGTCTCGAATTCTTGTTTTGTTTTATTTTTTTCTCGCGGAAAACCTCATCCGATTTTTACGGACGCGCGGGTTACCGACGAAAAAAAAAAAAAAAATTGGCGGAAATACGACAGATAAAATGTTCGCGAGGAGTGTGTCCCGCGTATTTCCCTCGCGCTGCTACGTACAACGTTATCGCCTTGAATTTTCCATGAATTAGCTACAACAGGTAGTTTCGGAGAATTTCTCCTTCTTCGCGCACCGGCTTGAATGGCTTAGTTAAACGCGAAGCTCAAGTGCTGTTTCCTTCATGCTTCTTATATGAAGTATTAAATAAACGCGCGAGTAGGAAAAAGTTCTATTCAGTATTCGTGAGTGTATTTTCGTGAGATTATATATACACGAAAATAAAAAAAAATATACAAGTATGTATTGTAAGTAATTGTCACATTTACGTTATCAAATAACATTTGAAAGAAAACTTTTTCTTTTGTACAAAGACATTATATTTATTTTTTTAACGTCACTAAAAAAAAACCAACAGATTTCATCAATTTTGTTCTGTCTCAATCAAACTGCTATTTCCGAAAATTCGTTATCGCGTCGGTTTATGATATCTTATTGATTATATACATCACGGAATGTTTCAACGTACCTGTTATCGAATCGTAACGGAGACTAAAGTCAGGAATCGAAGAAACCGCACGGAAGGTTTCGTTGGCCACAGTTTAGCCGTTCTTGCCGAACCTATTGCTTCCGGCAATATCGAACTTCGAGCGAAATCGTTTGGCCTTAAAACTTCCGTGACACGCGACTCTACTTCAGATGTCGTAAATATCACAGTCCATTTTACCTTTCGAACGATGAACGAATGTACGTCTCTCTCTCTCTCTCGGTTAAACGTCTCTCTCGAAGTTAAAGGGTTTCGTAATATGTATATTTGTACTCCCAACGAACATTGAGGTCATAAACGTACATAAAAAGTTGAAAATTTTAATCATTACTAATATAATTTATATTTAGTAATTTATCAACTTTAAAAATTATTGTTGTTAAGTTTTTTCCTAATTTTTTAAAATGATTAGCAATATAAAACCCTACTGCTCTCGTTTTCTCAATAAAGTAAGATAATTATATCAATTTTCCGAGCATTAAAATCAAGGATTTAGCAAGTACGGTATTTGCTCGATCCTCTGAGTAAAAAGGAGAAACGATAAGAAAAGGAACTTATTGAAAGAAATAAGCCTTTTGTGCTATTATCTAGTCTTTGTCTCATTGTTCGTTCGGTCATAGAAAGAAATAAGTATAGTGCCTATTAATTTCGAATTTATTTTATTTTAGAAGCTCTACGTGTCGCGTTTTGTAATTTTTATAACGAAATATAATATCTAGATATAATCGCGACTTTTTTAATCGCAATCGGAATTTAATCGCGAAAAAATAGAAACTTTTACGTACAGACTTATATTGTTATTTCTGTGTTGTGTTTATGTTTTCTCAAGAGATCGCGGATATCGTTTTATGTACATAAACGTACAGAAATATATAGAGTTGAAAAATGTTGACAAAACCAAAACATAGAGATAGACCTGAACCAAAAAATAATTTACCATTACGCGAAGTTTACAATATGTATTGAGCTATTAATTAATTAATTAATTAATTATTTAATTAATAGCTTAATAGCTTAATTAAATTATTAATTAATTAATTAAGTAATATAAATCACTGGGCATCGTGAAGCAATGGTCTGGATTCTGTATTTTCAAATGTCAAAATCAGCTGATCGCAAGAAGTTGTGTCAACGCCGCTCACGTGTTCGCTCTGCCTTTCGATGCTAGAACTTTGACATAAGATAAGCCATGTTTCTTTACAATTAAACATCATACACGCCTAGAATCTTTCGGATTATCGCTTTCACGCGCTCATTAGTTTATATTAATTAATAAATAACTTAATATCGCTAAGTTTGCAAAATGATTCATGATTTTTTGGTCAGATTGACTTAATTTTTATATTTTGACTTTGTCAAAATTTTTCATATACTGTATTTGTAAAACAGAAATAAACAAATAAATATATATATATATAACGTTACTAAATATATATATGTATGTACACTAGTGATCAAAAATTCACGAAATAGATGGCGGGCACTTTTTTTGCCCTTAAACTCTCGCGCCTTTTCCGCGAATTTTTGATCGCTAGTGTACAAAACATACATTTATATATATACACAAAACACGTTACACCGGGGACGTTTCAATTGTGCCAATATTGCCCGTCCGATTACGTGAAACGGACAGTAATACAATCAGAGGTTGTTTGTTCGCAGAGAGGGAGGTTTGGTATGAAGCGGCGACGCGAGAGATTGAAGCGCGGATTAGTGCGGCAGCGAGTACCAGCGTCGGCGGCACAACGCCGCCGCACGGGGTGGCTCGCAGTGTCGTCCTCTTCGTCGGCGATGGCATGGGAATGAGCACCCTGACGGCCGCGAGGATCTTGTCGGGTCAGCGACGCGGGAATCCGGGCGAGGAGGCGCAGCTCGCATGGGACAAGTTTCCAGCGGTGGCGTTGGCTCGGGTGAGTGTACACAATTTTCTTTCTTTTTGTTCGGAAACGGGTGTACGTAAAAACCAACGCTTTGCGAGCATCAAATCTATTTGCGGTGAGCTATCGGATAAGCAAATATTGCGTCACTGCATGTTTTCTACATGTGCAGATTGAGAAGTCTTTAATTACGAAAAAATATAGATTTTGTTTTTAGTAAAATAAAGTAAAATAAAAGTTGAAACTGTTTTGTGTGTAGATATGTAAACTTGGAATATTCCACGTGTAAAAAACAGCAATGCCTTAGTCTTCTAAGATTGCCAGTTTTCAGGTCAGTTATTTGAGTTGTGTAATAACATTTAATTTCAACAAATAAACTCTTATATGTACATTTATATTAAAATAATATTGAGAGAGTAAATGTGTAAATACTGTGTAATGTTTTTGACTAAAAATTATTTAGCTTAAGTATTACAAGATTTTGTATCTATATCAGGGTGTGTTATTATCAACTTCGTCCGGATAATCAGTGTCTTATCAAACATCCTTTCTTGTCGGGACGAATTCCTTAAAATTCTTAATGAATTCTTTGGCGCATTTGGATTTTTTCTTAGTTCGAGGATTGAAAAACGAAAGATATTCAGATATTATTTTTAAAAATAATCTTTTGTAATATTTCATAATTGCGATAATTATACGTGATATTAAAATTTTTTATTGAAAGTTTGTAAATTTATTAAAGAATATTACATTATTTGTAATCTGAGCTATATACATATATGTAAATTAAGTTATAAGCCTAATAAAATATAATAAATAATGAAATATTTTTTACTATATTTTGAAACTTTATTTCAATAAAACACTTTTGATAAGAAACACTTATTATATATATATATTTTTTTTATTTAATATCACACATTATTTTCATATTGTATGTAAGTATAGAAAATATTTTAATTCGTAATATTTGTTTAATTAAAGTCTATTGATGTTAGATAATAATATGATGATAATAATGTCTGTGGTCACACCATATGATCTACACGGATTATAATATCACTAAAAGCTATCATGCAAACGCGTTTGTATTCCGTTCATGACGTAGGTATAATCCCGAGAAATCGCTGATGCTCATTTTATAATAAGCGGCGTGTGTGCGCGCGCGAAGAAAAAATTCAATGTGCTGAATTCACTTCGTTAAGGCTGCAGGATATTTGCATGCAAATTTAATCGAAACGCGTGTACACACATTTCTGCGCGGATTACAGATTGCATATTCGTATTTTAATTAAGCTCACGGTCAAGCGCTCGCGCGCATTTGTCCTTTTTTCGCCCTCGGATATCTTTTGCATTGCGCGCGCGCACGCTACAGACAACAATATTAAATCCGTGTCGTACTTAGTTAGCGCTATTAACGTGAAATTCATGTTTTCTCGTCCCAAGGACTTCGCGTTCCCTTCGCTTGATTTTCTCATCCTCCGTATGTTACACCGCTGTGTGTTTCAACTCTCTTTCGAATTTCTCTTGATTTTCCCCTGAGAGCGAAGGCACGACGAACCGACGAGAGAAACTTTTGCCGAAGACCCTTCGGGATTGAGAGAACCGCCGTTGCGCGGAGATTTGCTTATTATCGGAGCAGCAGCTTTTCGTTCTCGTAACAAAATTGAAGATTTACGGCGAGTTGTTTTTCATCATTCTGACTTGTTATGCTTCGAACGAGCGTGGGTTGTATCCGGAAACAAGTGAATACTCAGATATTTCTGTGTGAGTGGGAAAGAATATCACGCGGTATCATGTTTACTGAATGTATTTTATTATTCTGGGCACGTTTTTCATTGCGGAAGTCACAATCTCGGTCTTATAATTAATAAAATTGAGAAAAAAAGATCGTTTATTTATGTAAAATCTTACTCATCACAAATCTTACTCATTACCGCAATTTAAATTATGTAAAGAGAGATTTCAATTCCGCAGAATGAGCAAATAAAGCTTCTATAAGACTCTAAAAATATATATATTTTTTCTTTATTTATATGTTAATTAAATATAAGCCGATTTATTTTGTGCTACTTCGCACTTTTAATTATGAAATCGAATACCGTGTGGGAGTGATTAATGTCAACATTTTCCAGTCAATAATCTTGGGAATAGTTACGCAAGAATGTCTTAACTGACAAAAATTTATTACAATCTGTGAAAAATTAAAACAGTTTGTATTAAAAAAAAACTACGTTAATTTCGCGCGATAATTTTGAAAACTGTATCGTGTCGAAGACAAAGAAAAAAAAAAAAAAAAAAAAAAAACAACATCGATAGCATCCATCACGGATGCTATCGATATTTGCGTATCAAATGTGTATGACCATTTATACACATACACGTGTTATCCTTCACACGTTTGCTTTATTCCCCGTGTATCGTTCTGTTCGACGTCCACCGTATCAAGTGGTGCCTCCCCCCCCGTATACTTTTCGTTCGAAAGCGCCGCGCGCTTGAAAGTCACGGAGAAGCATCGGAACTTTTCCGCGAAATCCCTGAAGACTTCGTGCACCGAGTCCGCATTGATTACCCGAGCTCTGCTTATTATCCGGTTGAAATAATCTCCATATCCTCTCGAGTTGAACGATAGTTGTAGACTCCCTCGCGACAGCTTTCGAGAGCCCGCAGAAATTTCGGCGAACGTATGTAAAGTTACGCCATTCAAGTGACTTCAATTCGGGAATCTTCTTTTTTTGTTTCTTCGATATTATCTCTCTCTCTCTTGTTCAATTGTTATCTCTCTTTCTTCTTTTTTTTTTGCAATCAGTTTATGCAAACATTTTGCGTAACTTTTTCACCTTTTCTACTTTATTTTCATAGTAAACTAATTTCTCCCCACAAATATTGATATTATGTTTATCTCTCTCTCGTGACGTCAAAGACTAAATATTATCCCTGCAAATTGGAGCGTATAATTTGCGTGTTTGTCGTCCCTGGACACGCAGAAGCTTTTCCCTTCTACCGTCGTAATTTTTCTTGTCTTTTGTCAAGAGGTATTATCGTTTCTTTTTTCCTCTCTCTCTTTCTCTCTCCTTTCCGCCCCCTATGCGGTTCCCTCTGATGCTTTTCTTTCTAGGTGACACACCTGGGAAGCGTTGTTGGTCGGAAACAAAGTTCCTCGAATAGTCCCTCGGGAAGTTCCTCGAGGACTAGACCGTTGATAGAAGACTTGTTTATTTTCGCGTAGATGTAAGCCAGGGCGGAGCGTATACAGGTCGGTATAAACGAAAACAAAGTGCAAGGTGTATATGTAAATATGGGTTTTAGGAAGTCATACTTTAGTTGCCGTGAAGTTGGTTCAGCCCTTCAGACACGTTCCCTTATAATTTGAATAATATGCAGGAACAAGGTGAAATCCGTTTCCTAATAAATAACAAATCGGTTCGCTTTCACAATGTTTAAAAAAAAATTGTTAGATCTGTTAGACTTAAAAAAAAAAAAAAAATTAGATCAGTCTTTAAAATATATACGCATTGCGTTTTCTAATATCTATATTGTTCTTTCGAAGTGTGTTGTTAGATATTTTTCGCAAAACAATTTTCAAAAAATATCGCTGCTTTTCTCCACTCGATGTTAAACGCAAAGAGTATCATTACACAACGAAATATCGAGAGAAGCATTGAAATACGTCACAGTCATCCGTAACATTTGATTTTCTGAATAACCATCGCGCGCAATCGGTTGTTAACCTTAAGCGGGCATCAACCCGATCATTAAATTACATGACACCTGCACGATTGGGTATACACTTCGACGGTAACGCGCGCATCGCCGCATCAACGTAATGATTTATTGTCGAAACACCTAGCATGTGACATTTATCAGGATAATAATTAATTGCAGGTTACGCAGGCGCGCGGATGACTAATGGTTAAGCCGCCGCGGCGCATTAAACTGACATCGATCACTCGTATAGTTACTATCTTTGAAACTCTTGTAAAGTACAAATTGCGATCTCGCCGCTTTGAAAATACACTCATAGTTAGGTTTCTCCGCGAGAAAGTTAGTTATTTGAAAGATACTCGATTAATTTAAAGTTTGACTTTGTTTTATGGACAAGTTGTGTACATGTGTGTGCGAGGTCACGGATCTCATGGTATTTCATCTTAAAAAGACTTTTGTGATATTAAGACATTAAGTTACATATACGGTTATATATACAGAATGTCTCAAAAATTTCGACAAAGTCAAAGTATGAAGATAAATTAGGTCAATCTAGATGGAAAAGTTATTTTGCAAAAGTTTTTGTTATTAATTAACTCGTCGTCACCACACCTCAATCCGGTGTTGTCACCACACTGGTGCAATTTTGCACTTCGCATGTTTGAAGTTGAATAACTTTCCAATTAATGAGTTGAGAAATAATTTAAAACTAGTAAAAATAGGAATAAAAAATTTTCAGAAATTGAATGAAATTAGTTAAAAATGTTTAAAAAAATTCTTCTTAGTGAAAAAAATAAAAAGAACTTTTTGAAAAAATCGTGTTTTTCCAATTTTCGTTGATGCACATGTGCACCAGTGTGGTGACAAGGGTTAATTAATGTGAGCCAATAAACGCGTAGAAAAAAATGATCCGAAAGAAATTCTGTAGGTTAGGCAAGTATGATTTTCAGTTATAAAGAAAAGTGGTTTATCTCATGTAATCTCTTAAGAACGAGAAGAGAAGCAAATAAACATGACATAGGCTGATCTTGCGATCAGCTGATTTTGACAGCAACAACTAAAAGTCATATACGCCTACGGAGTCCGGACCGTCGCTTTTCACGCGCTCATTGATTTACGTTAATTAGTTGACTAACTCACTCTATAATATCTTGGACTTTATCCAAGATCTGTTAATGTTAATCAACAATTTTGTGTAAAAGAATGAGAAACTTACAGAAACGTGCGACAAATACGTGCTGAAAATAAATAATAAATAATCATATTTACAGTGTGATTTTTTCTATTCATAAACGGATGAATAAAACATGGAAATTTTCACGGAAAAAAGAAAACTGATAACAATGGAATGATATTATACTGTGTGTTACACAAAATAAAGAAAAAAAAATTAATGGAGTAGAACTAAATGACTTAAATCACCGTACCGCAAAATGTCCAACTCGTAAAGATTTTTATAACAGATTTGCGCGCTGATTAAGTTTTTCTCTCGGGCTTTGAGTACTGTGCGCTGTTACATTTTTGAATCTTCTTTTTTCAACACTCAGAATGAACATCCATTGCCGCGAGAGATACAAAGAGTCGGGCATTGAGGCAAAGCCAAAGCCCGAACACCCTGGTGAACCTTCTATCCTCTCCCCATTTCGCCGGTCTCTGCACAAACATAAAAATAATTCCGCACTCTCGAAATGCTCGCGCGCCGACACGTTTTTCATCGTAAATTGCGTCAATTTAATCGAGACACGGTCCGCTAAATATCGAACAAATTGCGCGAAATTTACAATCGCGCGTTTTCATTTTGCCGTATCGCTTTACCGTAAAGTCTTCCACTGACTCATTTTTCGAAAAATACATATGAAAGAGGAACTGTTTTAAACGGTATTAATACAATCTGTATAATCTTTCTGTTTAATCTGCATAAATCTAACTGTATGATTTATCGATAGTTACGATTTTCTCGTATTCTCATCCCGTTTTTATCGATAAACGTACCCCACTAATGCGCGCTTATCGCGTACATTCCGTGTCATATGTATTATAGATTGTAGAAAATAAATGAACGCGAATTTGTCGAGATAAAAGTGAGAATACGGTAAAATCTGTTTATAGAGAAATTGAAAATAAATACTGAATTGGCTTTTAGTGATTTGTTACTTCGCGTCGACGTGATATAATCCACTCATGTTCGCAAATTGCGATGTAATATATTTCGAGAGCTTTTTTTTACGCTGAAGAAGAAAAAAACTTTTTCGTTTACATAACGTTAAATGTGACGTAATAATTTGGAATAAATTGACATTGTCTAAGCAATTAATTCAAAAAGCAGTAATTCTGAAAATATCTGTGATACAACATATATGTACGTAGTTTCTATTTGATTCAGACGTCTCTCTATTTCGGGAACGTTCTTCTCGCGCACGGGGTTAATTCCGGGTATTCGTAGAAACACGATAAATCTGAGGAGTTGACACTTTCCAACGCGATAGAGCGCATACCGTCCCGATTTTCCTCTCTTCTTGTCTCTGCGTATGCATAACACGTTTCGTGCATATTGCGATTCCACGAGATGTTTCCACCCGACGGCCGCGATCTCTCCTCTGGACGGTCGAAAAACGAAAATACATTGTAACAAACGACTCGTTCCCGACGCCCGATGCGGACACGTATCGTATAAACAAATGAAGGATCAGAGACGAACTAATGAAACTCGCAAATCGATCACGTAGCAAGAAACGAAGAAAAATTCGCAGTTTGATGGCCGCATTGATGTGCGTTTTCTGAAATTAATAATTCTTGTCGAGAACACGAATTAATTAATTGTAAATATATATTTTACGCAAAAAAATACGATTAAAACCACGGCAATTCTCGCTGTTTTAATCGAATTTACGTCTAGCACAGGCGAAATTCATCGACGCGCGTATTACATTCGCGCATTGACAATGTCATATTTAATGCAATATACAGAATCAAATTGTGGTGGAGCGCAATTTACAGTTGTCTAATGTAAACTTGTGTTTATGCAGTTCACTGACATTGAGCGTTTTCGTTTGTCTGGTGTTCTGTTGCGTATATTTTGGTGACGTAATTTTATTGATAATGAAGAACTCACAATAAGTATAACATGGTTTATTTTATTATTGCGCGTATCGGAAAAAAACAAGCCGTTATTTAAACTGATTATTTAAAATATTTTCTCGTCTATTTTTCCGTCTATCGGGACAAATACTCAACAGCATGTTGAGTGTAACATATATACCTATATTTTTGTTGCAATGGCTACGACTTGGATCTGGTATATTTTGTTTTAGTCGACTAGATCTTTAAAAACAGCGCGCGCAATGTTATTTCAATTTGCAATGTTATTTCACATACTTTAAATACATCATAAAGTAGAAAACCATATTATATTTCACATAAACTACATTTCATAAAAACTGCATTTTTGTTTTGCCAACACGGAGATAACACTCGTATTATTTTTGCTTCTCAATAAATATTTGTTTAAAAAAAATATCCGTATATTGAATAAATAAAACTTTATTTCATGGGATATCATCTCCTTAATGTAACAATATGTAACGTTTTTTATTATTCAAGCCTGGAATATTTATCATTAAATCTTCAAAAGAAAAAACTCATGTTGCATAAAAAATTCTAAAAGTAAATTGAGAGAGAGAGAAGTATCAACATTTTATTCGCTCAGATGTAAAATATAAACAAACAAATGCACCATTCTTTTTTATCTACAAGCAGTTTGCTCGTTGTCATGTTCCGTGAATTTTTTTTTGTAAGATTAAGTAAAATATAAAATTTAATTTCCTAAAAAAAACAGACATCCACACACACACACTATATGCATGCGTTATTACCTTCATGTATTTCATATAAATCTCGAAGCGTCAAACGTACACGTTCCGACAGCAGCTCAAGTCAAGCTACGCAAAGCAAACCGCGAGAAAACATTGAAGAACTAATTAGCATTGCGCGAAAGAGGCTACGACCAAATCTTGACACGCACTTTGTATGGGAAAGAGAATTTTAGAATATCCTCTGAAACTAAGAATGCATCGTTCGTTTGATAACAAATTGCAGAGATAATTGGCATTCTCATTAACATCTAATATCCTTAACATCTTCTTAATATCACATCTGACTAATATAAGATATTCTTGAGAATATTTGATATCTCTTTAGTTGCAGGATTTCTTTCTCAATTTAGTTAAAACGCTCCTTTTGATGTCACATTAAAAAAAATGGCATCTCTTACTTATGAAAATATAAGTGGGAAATTTTTAAGATGTTTTTTTTTATTAATGATATTTTTATTGCGTTAATAATGGTGGCAATCTTTATTGTCTCGGTTATCTGTGTCATTTTTGCATGCGGATGTCAGTTGAACGCGCCAAGCGAAGTACGTATATTGAAACAGATAGAATAATAGATAGCTGTAACGCTACGATATCACTCTCATGAATCATACTAGAATGTGTTTCACGCACATTCCTGACTGTTACGCGTTTAAGATAGATTTATATAGCTTTCACATGACCTTAACATGCAGAGCGGCTTAAAGTTCAACGGGATATCTGCGCGATCGAAAAAATTTATTGGACCTCCATCGGCCATTTAAATATCGCTATTAAACAACATTTACACACCGTTAATTGATAATAAAAATTATTGTTGAATAATTCTTGTTATACTTCTCTACGCAAGGATTGAACTTGACTAAGAAAAAAAAAACGTTTCCCAGAGAGATATAAAGACAAAGACAGACAAGTTTTTCAAATTGATGGGAACATATTTGTAAAATATTTTGCCAAGTCTCTCGCATCTGATGAAATGTCACCGCGCGTGTGGTGGCATCCCCAGTGCTTTGCTTTGTCTTGCTTTTGTCTTCGCCTTGGTTGACTGCCGACTTTGTATGCAAAGCGTGCATGAATCATAAGATTGAGTAAACCGTCAGTGCCATAATTTCTGACTGTCTATCGTAGGTCGCTGTATCGCGTCGCTGTATCGATGCGGAGAATTATATATAGATATCTATCGTACGGTTTACTCTGTTCAGCTTTCTATATTACCCGTGTCATGTTGCTTAGAATGTAGACTTAAGAAGACCATATTCCTTGTCTGCTCGCGGGAAGTATAGCCCGCCCAGGTCAGTCACCACCGTCGCAGGTATTGTGTTTTATCCTTTTGACACCGAAGACCCATAACAGTGCAATTTAGGGACGCGCCGTGCAAGGACTCTAATATTCCCTGTACCAAACACTCTCCATTGTTGGATTATTATTTAGAAGATAAAAGATGGCAATATCTTCTTTGAAGAAAGGTACGCCTTTTTCAACAATCTTCGTGGTATTTGTGAGCGCGCTCGTAATTGGTCAATATTTCATACAGATCAATTTTTCATTAGGTGAATATTTAATATTTTTTTAAATAATTATAAACAAGAAACATCGAATAATTAGAAGCCAATGGTACTTTTTAAATAATCTTCTTAGATTACGATACACACTGTTTAGAAAATTAAGATTTTTTAAATTTAATTTTTAATATATAAAGTTTGTGTTGTTTTTTTTCTCACAACAAGATATTTCGAGTTAACATTCCGTTTCTACTTTATTATATAATAGCACTTGTTCTCTCTCTCTTTCTCTCTCTCTATCTCGTGTATATGTGTATGCCGAGAGCTTCTATTTACGAAGAAATTGGATTTAAGAGGCACGCACCTCATAACTTCTTTCTGGCTATGCTCGGAAAATCGCATCTCCGGGAAGTTGCTTGAAAGTGCCCTTTATTGAAGTTCTCCTGTTTGTATTTTCATATTTGATCTTTGCTACTTTCAAAGATTTGCTTTCTACTTGCGTACTCTTAGAGGTTTAAACGCTTCTGCTAAGCACCTCATGCTTTTGCACAGGCAATTTTAGGATAAATGCAAAGGCAGAGAAACAGAAATTGCAAATTTCCTGGTAAATTTCAGGCTGCGCTAAACAAAAAAGTATCATTGTATATAAGTGCATGCAATTACCATCTCGAAAATTTGTGTTGAACTAATTTTCGAACAAAAACCGGTAATGAGAGAACTGTGTGAAACTTTCTTCTCTTCGTTGGAAAAGATTAAAATAACTTCGTCTGCAAAAGAAAATGTTGGTTGAATTGTAAAAGTGTTTTAGAAATAATATTTATTCGAGTTCAATAATCGATATTTGTTAAACAATATTTGATTAAACACTATCTGTAATTCAGATCTTAATTTCTCTCATCAATGCAGTGTGATTTTTACATAGTGCGAAATTGTAATACAGCAATTGAAAAAGAATAAATGTGAAAAAGAACGCGTGAACCAAAAACATTAAAAGATAATTAAAAAATAATTAACATCTCGTATTTTCTCATATCTTGTTGACATGCGCTACGTTTTATTGTCTGTACTTTCTGTAAAAAATAAAATAATTTTCGAGACTCAATTGAATAAAAAAAAAAAAAAAAAAAAAAAGTGAATGCAGATCACGTCGTCTATATGACTATTTTTGTTTAACGAGGATAAAGGTTTTACAGAGACCAAAATTACCTTGTTGAATTCTCTCTCTTCCATTGACCCATTACACACAATCCTATCGCACAAACTGTAATGTCCGTTGGCGGCTTGCGTTGCTCCCAATTAAAGTACCGGACGCGATTTGCATACGCACGTGTTATCGTGACGTTAGTGGGTGTAAACTTCGGCGAACTGTCGACGAACGTTCCGCGTTTCCAGCGACGAAAGTTTCGCATCAGCGCTTGTTTCCAGCTAATACTATGGGTCGATTCCCGAAGGATCGACCCATTACTGCACGCGGATTTGTGGTTAGCGCGATACCGCGGAGCTCATGTCATTTTTATTGCCGAAATTACGAGGAAAAAATACTAACTGTGTCATCGTGACATTTTCGCGCGGTTAAGACAAAAAAATAACTCGTATATCGAAATAAATTGAATAACGAAGTTTTATGATTGATAAGATAATAAAAAAAATAACAGAAAAATGTAATAAATGAATCAGCGAGAACGTAAGAAAAATGACAAGCAAGTATGTCAAAGTGCGACACTATTTATCTTATATGACGCTGTGGTCAGTTTAGAATTATGATGTCAGAGGTGCGCGCGCGAAAAAGTTTCTCGAGACTTGTTCGAGCTGATGACTTTTCGTCAATAAAAATAGATTATAGTTCGTAACAGACTTACAGAACGTGAAACTATAAAGGAGAAAGTAAAAACGAAAACCTACTACGAACTTCGATAACTTAATTAACACTTTATTTAACTTCATTTGCTCGAGTTACAGCTGTCAAAATAGTGTCAAATTGTGAAAATATCTCGAACTTGTAAGAGGTATTTTATACAACAAAGTATATAGATTAATTATTAAGTTTCTGATGTATTTCGTAAGTCTGCTCTATGCGCGCGCGCGTGTGTGTATGTGTGTGTCACTTGTTTTATTAAACAAGAAAAATTGTTTAGTCGATGAAAAGACAACAATTAAGATTTAAAAAATGAAAAAAATACTAAAAAATAAAAAAATAACTGAAAAAGAACTATATTTTATTTTTAAAACTACTTTGACAAGTATGCGAAGCAAAATAATTATAGAGTTATTTTTTTAAAGATGTCAGGTTTGTACTTTAAGAAACACGGTGACAACATTCAGAAACAAAAAACTTTTAACTGACAGTTTTGCAGGTAAGATTAATTACATACCGTTTCACACATACACAGAATGTATGTCTTTAGGTCGTCGCGTATATTTTCACTGCGAAGAAGTCGACGTGTAAGACCGGAGTGTCGACTTTAGTAGGTGTCGACACTCATAAAATTGAACGGCATGCATCTACTTTATATTCATGAATTCGTCACCTAGGCTGATTTCTGCCGTCGAAGTTTCTATCGGTTCCCGCGACGGATATTAAAGTGATAACGATCCGGCCAATGTGGGAATAGGAAAATTTACAGTTAACCATTTCGTTCGATGCGCAGCTTCCGATTTGGTTTAATGAGCCGAGCCCGCAATTTCAAGCCACACGTATTACATCAGAAATGCAACTCGATTTGAAAATAATAAAACCGAGAAGAGAAGCGGGAAGATACAAAAAATAGAATGCAAGAGTTAAAACATATAATTTTTACTCACGCATATACATATTTATGTGTATAAGATAAAATATATTTTGTTTTGTATCGCGAAAACGTGTCAGAGAAATTATTTTGAAGTTTAGCACATAAAGTAGTTAATAAATCTAACGCGTTTATGCTAATAAAATTATGATTGATTATATACGCTGATTGTCAATCAGTGCGTTTAAATTTATGCATTTTTGATTTGTATTTAAAGCGTGATGAATAATTTCGTCATATAAAATGGCTATTTAGTGCGAATGACAGCTTATCAAATTTTGTTGCACTGCATTTTACATAACTCGATATTGATTGCTTAATCAAACATTGTAGACGGTTGTTAAATGATATCATCTGAATTTACATTACAATTTTCGAGATACCGGTCGCTTTTATCGGTTTACAAAAATTGCATGTGAGAAAAAAAAAAAAGCTCTTCTCGCAATGTTTTCTGGATTATTGTAGGCTTTTAACGCGTTCAACACTGGTACGTACACGCGCTAATGCGCGTTCATTAAACGAAACATTAATGACAGCAATTAGCCTCATTTGTTACGCTAAGCTTCGATAAGCTTGGCGATGCTTTCGAGGCGCATGGATACACGGTTTTTGGAAACTAAGCCGTTGCAGCGTTGTATAAAGCTCGAAACGATATCTTTTCGTTAAAACCTTATCATTAATGCAACGCGTTCGCAGGTTATTTTAGACAACAATTTTAAACATCTAAATGTCTTCTAAAAAGTTTGTATTGTCGAAAAAAAGAAACAACACGCGTGTGTAATTATCTTTGGAAAAATATCACGAAAAATACATCTGCAAAAAGTCTAAATAACACACATAAATTGACGTAGATTACTTCAATTTTTTTTTCAAGAATATGCGAAAATATTTGACTGACACTTTTGGCTGTCAATCTACTAGTTTTGTTCGCCAGCATACGTTACACAAGAGGGCGCACGAAATATTGTTATCTCTTTCAAGGCGTAAATCCTTTGTTAACTCCCAGTGGATACTCTAAAGTCTCCTGGCTGGGAATGGATTGTCCTGGAAATCCCACCGCGACCTATCATGGCACACTTCCCGTCTAGATCAATCTTTCTTTCTCTCTTGTACTCTTTGAACCGTGATCGATTGACCGATAACATAGAGACACGTCTATTAAAATAAAGCATGCCATAGAGATTTCCGTAAAAATAAGAGATTTTGAATTAAGTAGTTTTAAAAGTTTGCACGTAGAAAAAAAAGAAGCTTGACTACGCTTTGGTAGAAATAATTATTTATTTAAATAGTGCAATATATTAAGACCAACTTATATATTTTTGTTCTTCACGACGCAGCACACTGGTTTTCCGTTTCAACGTATTTTTAAATCATGAAATTTCTCGCGAGCAAGATGTTATTTTAAAAATATTATTTGTAAAACGTAAAAAAGCGAGTGCAACATGCGATTCTAAAACATTAATCTCTTGTGTCAATTTATAAATTTAATTTATATCTATTGCGTTATCTTTGTTGTAACGAGAATTATCGAATAAGTTTTACCATTCTTCTGTAAAATTGAAAAAACCGTAGCTGCGCGAGAGAATGTCATTCTAGCTACGTCGGTCTCGTATTAACTGTTGGTTGCAATTGTTGAATGTCGGGTCTGGAAAAAAACTCTGTTCGATTCTGTATTGAGAAACCGTAGTGAGAAATCTGATACTACCCAGCCAGGTTGCGTAATTTGCGTGACCGTTCATCGATTCGAAAAATGCAACCTACACTTCGTCGGGAACACTGAAATCGTACACCCATTGGCGAAAATTGATTCTACGCGCGAGAATAATTAACGCGCGAACTGCACCTATATAAGATTTATTAAAGAGCGTTGTGAGAGCAAGTTTATTCAGTGAAAAGCGCAGACAGTTTCACTTACGAATTCAACGGCCGTGTAATCCGCGCTTCGGGACAAGAAGACTGATGTGAATAGCTCCCGAGTGGCACGAATGAACCGTGCATCGAAGATAGACGGCACCAAGGAAGACAAAGAGAGTTTCTGCTAATGACTAATCGCTCTTTGACCGAATTTCTCCTCTTGTACCTAAGCACAAACTAATAGCGCTCGCTCGTCCGAAAACCATTTCTGCATTTAAATCAGCAGCGGAATCAGGTGCACTCCGGAGTAAACGCTCTTGTAAAACGCGCATTTCTCATCGACATTGGCGAATATTAGTTTTGCCGCATGTGAAACGTGATTTCTATATCACAGAGATTCTACAACTATCGGCAAATAAAATAGAAGCGAAATAATATTTCAAATATACATGACTGTACACATGTACAGTTATGTAGACTATACACGTGTGCAGTCATATGTATGTTCTTTCTATTTTTTTTTGTTTTAACTACAAAACCGATTTTATATTGAAAAGATCACGTGTGTGCTTTCACGCTTCGAATAAAACCGAACAGATTCAGAGGCGAGAAACTGTGGAAAATAAAAATCTTAAACTGTGGTAACATATTTTGAGAAGAACGTGTCTCTTACTAATAATATTACAAAGAAACGCAAATGCCATTAATATCCCTGTAAACTCTTGAACTTGTCCGAGCAATTTGTTTGAAAATGAGATGAGATTGAAGATGAGATATTTTTTGGTATATTTTTTGAAGAAAAGAAAAAAAAATAAAAACCATATCAAAATAACTAATGTTATTTTTTAAATTTAAAATGTTGAATAAAGTCCCATGGAGTTTTACCATTTTCTCGCACCATTTTAACTAATAAAAAATCACGTCGGACATAAATGTCAGGATTAGGAATGTACGTACGTGAAAATGAAGTTATGAAATAAGGGATGAAAACGTAAAGTGAAAACGTAAATTGATATTATAACGTAAAGCCAAACGTTTGGCTATTATATTAACTGCTATTAATCAGTGTTAATGTGAGAAATGATTTGAAGCCGTAATGAATTGTGCACACTCCAACCGGCATTAGTCTGTTACCTGATGAGATGTTACACGAAGGAATTGCGAGTATTTCCCAACTGGGAAATTTCCTGAAGGAATTGAGGCCAATTCTGTCAACTGTGTCGCAATTGTGAGGTTTGAATTAATCTACGTTATAATGCGCGCAATAATTTCTAGATGATATCGTTCATTTCTTTTTTGTTTTATTATTGATGTTATACTTCACGAGTAACCAACTTTATCTCATTTTTCCAATTTAAGAAAAATATTGGAAGTTTGCTTTCATGATTAATTTACAAAATTTGTCAGGAGGGAAATCTAGTTTTTTTTTTCCTCCTTCTGTCTCGTATTCAGATCAGAAAACCGACCACCGTTTTTCCACCACCTCTTGTAAAATATCATACGATACAGTTCAGTGTTCCTGTTATTCTTTTGACAGCGTCATATCGGTGCTCCGATCATATTTTATGCAGTCGTATCGTCTAAGTTCTCCAATGTGGAAATCGTTCTTTAAAAGTGGGATTTTTAAATACGGGATTGAGCGATCAAACTTTCATGCTCGTGAAAATGTTCATGTTTCTCTTACAAAAGGTCTTCCTCTTGCGCAGAATTGTATTACTTCACTTTTCTCGGAGATATATGAATATTCGAGTACAATGTAACCAGATGTTTCCTTTGGCAAATTAAATGCGCTAAAAAATTCATTTATCAGCCATTCTTACAAATAACCGGAAAAAAAGCTAGCTCGAATCTGGCGAAAAATTTGAGAAAAATTTTGAAAGATAAATATTCTTGCAAAACACGAGGTTTGTTGCTTGTAAGCTACGCATTATATCCGTTAACGAAACTCAAAACGTACGTATGTACGTATGTATATAAACGCCAAGATAAATCGACATCAATCGGAATACGTCACGTTCGATATTATTCATCCAGAGGTAACAACCGCGTCATCGAATGCGCGGTGCTAAAATAGGACTATCGTGTTCCGACGATCCGCCGTTATATTCGAACAGGATATAATTATGCGGAAACATTCTGCCGTTTGTTTTCCAAATAGCGGCCGCCATTCTGCCGGTAAAATACGGTCGTTGAAATTGTAATTAATAGACGACGTGGTGCGCGTAAATAACCGCGACGATATATACAAAGCGGCGAAGTCTCGGGAGAGAGCGCGCACACACGTGAGAGAACACCTGGCAGAGATCCAGGATAATGTTTGGTACAATTTCTGGACGTCGGTCTGTCATTCGCGCATCGTGAGATCGACAGTCGGATAAGAAACTGGGTCGATGATGACAAAAAACTCGCGGCGAGAGAGAATTTTCTTTTTCTCTCGGTTTGGCTCGCGCTGGATGGACGAACCAGAACATTTTTCCACGAGCAGAACACACTAAAATAATAAGTCTCTCGCGGTAAATTTGCAATTAATTTTTCACCGGCAAAAATTTCTATTTTAAACGCAATTCGTTTCGATTTTCATCTCATGAATATTTGGACAATTAAACTTCGAATTAATTTTCGCAGGTGAGAGATTAAAGCTCTCCCCCTATTTCTTTAGATAATTCACCGTCCCGTGTGTATTTTAATTGGTACATTAATATCGAATTTTTTTTTCATAGTTTTGAAACTATATATCGTTCGGTGGAAAGAAAACGCAAATCTCTCGCCGTTAATGGCTTGCCGAACTCGTAAATAACGTTCGTTCGGTTAGCCGGATGAGAGTAATTTTTCCGATATTGTAGCTTATTCGATTTTTCATATAAAAACTGGTAGTATCAAACTGAACTCTCTGCGAATTATCGGATTGCCTTGCGTCGTTGACTGGCTTTTTCCTATAGCGATCTAAAATGAAAGCGCCGAATTTATCGGTTAAAAAATCGGTACGCCTTTACGCAAAGTCGCCTTTTCCTTTGCCGCCGTGCGCGCTTTCAAGGAAAATGTTCCTGAAATTCCGTCCGATAATACACAGTTGGAGCCAACTGGCGTATATAAACTTGCACAAACGCTTTTCGATGATAATGGCGCGGAAAATGTTTAAAATATGAAATTGCACAAATGCGTTGTTATTGCGTATATATGCGCTCGCATAAAACAAAAAATAAAACGTCGGTGACGTTTTGGTTCACAACAAATAACTCGGAGGTAGTCTAAAAATATAATCCGCGCAAGCTTTATAAATGTGTCTTTGACACAGTATACGCGCATGCAGACTCATATCCTTTTCAAACGCGCGCAACGTCAAACAGTTCGCGTGGAAAATTCAGCAGTCCTCGAGGAAAATTGTATCACATACAAGAAAGATGCTTAGTTATTGAATTTGTTGAACTCCACAACATACGCGAACTCACAACGTGATTGGATTACTATTGCGTAAAAGACTAAAAAGTTTCGTAAAAAGTAAAGAAATATAGAACGCTCGTGTTGTAAAATACAAAATAAGGTACAGAAAAGGTCAATATCGAGCAAAAAATTTTAGTTGTTGAA
>QVOA01009278.1:0-34432 GCA_014825685.1 Pseudomyrmex cubaensis | reverse complement strand
AGGAATAAAAGAAAAATTAAGCTTCTCTTCATCGTTTTTACTAGTGAGTTTATTTCTCAAATGTTACAAGTTAAGATCTATCAATATGATAGAGCTTTATTGTTTTAGAGGGAAAAGCCCATTATGACCAAAACCTCGAACATCTCTAAGAATGTCAAAAAAGTTGTTCTCGCTTATTCTGGTGGATTAGATACTTCTGTTATTCTTCGATGGCTGCAACAACATTATAATTGCGAAGTCGTTACCTTTACCGCTGATCTTGGACAAGGTGAAGAATTAGAGCCCGCACGCCGCAAAGCAGAAGCCTTCGGGGTTAAGGAAATTTTTGTAGAAGATTTGCGCGAAACCTTTGTGAAAGATTTTGTCTTTCCTATGTTTCGTGCAAATACCCTCTATGAAGGTCAATATCTTCTTGGCACAGCCATTGCGCGCCCTCTTATTGCACAACGTCAAATCGAAATTGCTGAAGCAGTTGGCGCAGATGCTGTCGCTCATGGGGCAACAGGCAAAGGAAATGACCAAGTTCGCTTTGAGCTTGGCTATTATGCATTAAAGCCTGATGTTAAAGTTATTGCACCATGGCGCGAATGGGATCTGACATCAAGAACCAAACTTCTAGATTTTGCAGAAAAAAATCAAATCCCTGTTACAAAAGATAAGAGAGGCGAAGCGCCCTTCTCTGTTGATGCCAATCTTCTTCATTCCTCTTCTGAAGGAAAAATTTTAGAAGATCCCGCTATTGCACCTGATGAAATTGTTTTCCAACGAACAATTTCTCCAGAATCTGCACCAAATACAGCGACTGAAATCACAATTGATTTTCATCAAGGGGATGCTGTTGCGCTTAATGGTGTCGAACTCTCACCTGCAACTTTACTCACACGTCTCAATATGCTTGGACGCGATAATGGTATTGGGCGTCTTGATATTGTTGAAAATCGCTTTGTTGGTATGAAATCTCGTGGTGTTTATGAAACACCAGGTGGTACAATATTACTCGCCGCCCATCGTGCAATAGAAACAATTACCCTCGATCGCGATGCAGCACATCTTAAAGATAGTATCATGCCACGCTATGCAGAGATTATTTATAATGGTTTTTGGTTCTCTCCTGAACGCCATATGCTGCAATCACTCATTGATACAAGCCAACATTCAGTCACTGGGCGCGTCCGTCTTAAACTCTATAAAGGCAATGTCATCTGTATTGGTCGTGAAAGCCCATATAGTCTTTATGATGCACGTGTTGTCACATTCGAAGATGATGAAGGGGCTTATAATCAAGTCGATGCGCAAGGTTTTATTCGCCTTAATGCACTTCGCTTACGCCTTGGAGCACAAGTTGGTCGCAAAGGTGGGGCACTATAGTGCCCCCTATGCATCATCATATATTCATTGCAATAGTCAGGCTTTTTATGGTTTTTCAACGCAACATTCACAATATTTTTCTACGTCTTTTAGCAAGAAAATCGCTCTCTCTCATCATTATTGGTGCGCTCTTTACACTCACATCTTGCGCAGATAATCCACCACCTGAATTAACACCTAAACAATTTATGGAAAAAATCCGTAAAGAACCAGGGATAATCACAACAAAGGACGGGCTCTCTTATCGCGTGCTTAAATCTGGTCCTAAAAATGGTGCAAGTCCTCATATCGGTTCTATGATGATGCTCATTTATGAAGGTCGCCTTCCTGATGGATCAATCTTCGATAGTTCAGATATGCATACAGGTGCTGCTTATATAGAAATGCCTCTAGATGGCGTTATCCAAGGTTGGATGAAAGGCCTGCCATTGATGCATGTTGGTGATGTTTGGCAATTCTATATTCCACCTGAACTCGGCTATGGTAAGCGTTCTCTTGGTGTGATTCCTTCAAATAGTCCTCTTATTTTCAAGATTCAACTTCTTGGCGTTGATGATGAAATGAATCTTCCTCAATAAATTTCTTGCTTAATGAGGTTATAATGAAACGCGTTTTTTCTGGTATCCAACCAACAGGTATTCCACATCTTGGAAATTATCTCGGCGCTATCCGAAATTGGGTCGAACTACAAAAAGATCATGATTGTCTCTTCTGCTTAGTCGATCTTCATTCTATTACAATGGCTTGGACGCCAGAAACCCTTAGAAGACAAACACTTCATAGTGCTGCATGCCTTCTCGCCGCAGGTATTGAACCAGGTCTTCTCTATAATCAATCCTCAGTAAGTGCCCATGCACGCCTTGGATGGATCTTTAATTGTATCGCACGCCTTGGATGGCTTAATCGCATGACACAATTTAAAGATAAAGCTGGGAAAAATAGAGAAAATCACTCTGCTGGTCTCTATATTTATCCTAATTTAATGGCTGCTGATATTCTTGCTTTCCATGCAACCCATATTCCTGTTGGTGATGATCAACGCCAACATATTGAGCTTGCAAATGATATCGCACAAAAATTCAATCATGATATGGAAACAGAGTTCTTCCCACATATTGAAGCATTGATACCACCACATGCCGCACGTGTGATGAGCTTACGAGATGGCTCTAAAAAAATGTCTAAATCTGACCCATCAGAGCAAACACGTATTAATCTAGATGATAGCGCTGATATGATAGCGCAAAAAATTCGCCGTGCAAAAACAGATTCCTCTCCCATTCCAGAAGAAGAATCTGGATTAGAAAATCGTCCCGAAGCACGTAACCTCCTCACAATCTATGCTTCTCTTTTAAATAAGCCTCTTGCGCATATTTTAGAAGATTTTGCAGGGAAAGGATTTGGTGATTTCAAAAACGCACTGACAGAACTTCTTGTAACAGAAATTTCACCAATTTCTACAAAAACACAAGAGCTCCTTAAAGATGAAACCCATATTCTCACCCTTCTTCGCCAAGGTTCAGATAAAGCCAATCATATTGCAGAACCTATCGTGCAAGAGGCAGAAAAACTTGTTGGATTTTTAAAATAAGAGCCTTCCCCTTAATCTGGCATTAACTCTGAAAGAGGTGTTTCCAAAAGATCTAACACCTCTTCAGCAGCGACATCTGAAGGCATACGCCCATCATGAAATGAGAGCATTTCCTTCACTTCCTTAAAGGCTTCTCTTTGCTTTATTTGAAGCTCTGGTTGCGTTAGAAGCTCTTCAATTGCATTAGCCAATTTTTTAGGATGACATTCTTGTTGCAGAAATTCTGGAACAGCCTCTCTTCCGAGCAATAAATTAACCATCGCAACATAAGGAACAGTGATCATACGCCGCGCAATATAAGCAGAAATCGGATTAACACGATAAGTCACAATCATAGGCACATTCCCCATAGCTAATTCTAAAGTTGAAGTGCCAGATTTTGTGATAGCACATTTCGCTGCAGCAAATGCATCATGTTTATCTTGAATATCGGTCACAATACGCGGCTGTATATGCCAATGACGCACAATATTTTTAACCATCGCAACAGCAAGAGGCGTCACAGGGATAACAGGGCATAAAGATGGAAATCTATCTCTTAAAAGCAAAATAAGCTTTTTAAAAATTGGCATTAAACGTGGGATTTCTGAACGGCGACTTCCTGGCATTAAAATTAAAATAGGTGCATCAAGCGCAATATTATGCCTCACACGAAAGCGATGTGCATTCCCATGCGCAACACCTGCTTGCAAAACAGGATGACCAACAAAACGCGCTTCAAAACCTCTTTGGGCAAACCACTCAGGCTCAAAAGGAAAAAGTGCTAAAAGCCTATGCCATAACCCATGATAATTTTTCAGCCTTTTTTCACGCCATGCCCATAATTGTGGCGCAACATAATGAAGGCGGCGCGTTTTTAAATGTGTAATTCTTCTTAAAAGACGTAATGAAAAGCCAGGACTATCAATCGTAATCACTAAATCTGGTCGCCGCAAACCTATATCTATTTCCGATTCTAATAAACGCTGCGATAAATGACGCAAACGCGGAAGCACTTCAACAAGCCCCATAACAGCCAGATCTTCCATAGGGAAAAGACTACGCAGCCCAAGCGCTTCCATCCGTCCGCCACCAACACCTGCAAAAACAAGCATTGGATCACGGCGATGAAGCGCCTGCATCAGCCGCGCGCCTATCACATCGCCACTCGCTTCACCTGCTAAAATCCAAATAACACGACCATGATAATGCAATGGAACTTGTCCTTGCAAAGCAACTATATGCACCATCATAGCCTCCTATTGTAATCTTATCAGAAATTAACGCCGCAATTCTGCCCCCACAGAATTTTTAACAGACTCCTCAACAGATTTCATCACAGCATCAAGCTGCTTATCAGTAAGGCTCTCTTCATAAGGCTGCAAAGTCACTTCTACACCTAAAGAACGATATCCTGGTGGAAGATGCTTACCTTCAAAAATATCAAAAAGCCTTACATCTTCTATAAGCTGACGATCCGCCATTTTGACTGCTTTCAGAAGATCTTGAATCTGAACATCCACAGAAGCAAGGAAAGCAAAATCACGCCGAACAGGTTGAAAAGCAGAAATTTTAGGCTGTGCCTTACGTTTAACTTTCTGAGAAGGAAGCGTATCTATCGTTAACTCAAAAATCGCAACCCTTCCAGAAATGGCAAAATGACGGGCAATTTTAGGATGTAATTCACCAAATCTTCCAACAATCATCTTAGGCCCCTGCCGCACAACACCAGAACGACCTGGATGATAGTAAGAAGGCACATCTGAAGTGATATTCAAAGACGCTTCTGAAATATTTAAAGCTTTTAACACTGCATACAGATCACGCTTTGCATCTTTCCAAGAAAATTCTTCAGATGATTTTCCTACTTCACGTCCGATAATACCACCACGCACACCCGCAAGCATCAGATGATGACCATTACGCCCAAAAACAGGACCAATCTCAAAGAATGCAGCATCACCAACATGCCCAAGGGCCTGCGCAAGATTACGGCTTAATGCACGCAATAACGAAATGAGATTCGTTGGACGAAGCTGATTTAAATCAGAAGCAATAGGATTAAGAAGTTTTTCTTCTTCTAAAGGCACTTCAAATAATGCCGCATCTTGTTCAGATACAAAAGAAAAACCAACAGTTTCCATCAAGCCACGCCCAGCGCAAATACGTCTTAAAAGCGTTTGACGCACTTGAGCGGGATGTAGCGAAGGCTCAGAAACCATCATCGTCTGCGGCAATAATGCAATAGGAACAGCATCTAAACCATATAGACGCAATATTTCTTCAATAAGGTCTGCTTCTGCTTCACATAAATCGACAGATAATGCAGCTTTTTCGGCTTTTTGTGCAGCAAGTTCTGCATTTTGCGCAAGAAATTTCCCACAAGCAATATCATTACGCCATGAAGGAACAGAAAATGAAGCCGCTTCCTCATCACGTTCAATAAGTGCGAATCCTAATTTTTCTAAAGATTCAACAGCATAATCGGCAGAAACATCTATACCACCAAGCGTTTTAAGCCGCTCAAACCGCAACTTGGCTGTACGCTGCCAATTTGGTACAGAACCCGCACTAACAATCTCACTTGCCTCACCACCACAAAGCTCAAGGATAAGCGCTGTTGCATGCTCCAAAATTGCCAATGTATCAGCTTGATCAACAGCTCTCTCAAAGCGATAACGCGCATCTGTCTGTATATCTAAACGCCTACCAGTTAAAGCAATTTGTATAGGATCAAAAAGTGCAACTTCGATAAAGACATCTTTTGTCTCTTCACTCACCGCACTGGCAATACCCCCAATAATACCTGCCAAAGATTGCACAGCTTGCCCATCAGCGATGACAATATCATGATCACCTAAACGATATTCTTGACCATTAAGCGCGCTAAATTGTTCATTTTGCGATGATGTGACAACCAAATCTGCACCAGAAAGCTTCTCACAATCAAACGCATGTAATGGGTGCCCAAAAGAAAACATCACATAATTAGTAATATCAACTAATGCAGAATGAGAATTAATCCCAACCGATTCAACCCGCCTCTTTAACCATTCAGGACTTGGCTTATTTTTTACATTTTTAATCATACGCCCTGTAATATAAGGGCAAGCAGAATGCTCAATCTTCCAACTAAATGGCGATACAAAATGACCCTTAATTTTAGGTGTCTTAACTTCTTTTAACACCCCCATAGATGCCGCTGCCAAATCACGCGCAATACCACGAATACTTAGCGCATCCCCTCTATTAGGTGTAATCGCTATCTCAATAACAGGGTCATCAAGATTTGCAAAAGCAAGATAAGAGCTTCCAATAGGTGCATCCTCTGCAAGCTCTGCAATCCCATCACTCTCCTCACCAAGCCCTAGCTCACGAAGAGAACATAACATCCCACCACTTGCTTGTCCGCGAATCTTCCCTGCCTTGATAACCATATCGCTACCAGGAATATAAGTCCCTGGAGGTGCAAAAATAACATTAAGTCCCGTACGTGCATTCGGCGCACCGCACACAACTTGAATATTCTCAAACCCTTCCCCAGCATTCACACGACAAACTTGGAGGCGATCTGCATCTGGATGGCGTGTCGCTTCCAAAATTGTCGCAACACGGAAACCACCTAATCGCTTCGCAGGATCTTCTATCGCTTCAACTTCGAGCCCGATACGATTTAAGCTTGAACAAAGCTCTTCAAGAGATACTGTAAAATCAAGATGCTCTTTTAACCAAGAAAGCGAAAATTTCATTTTAAAATCCCTCCGTCACATTTGCTGGTGCGAAAGCAGAAAAACCGTAATGACGAAGCCAACGCAAATCACTCTCATAAAAAGAGCGTAAATCTGGGATAGAATTTTTTAACATCGCTAAACGTTCAATCCCCATACCAAAAGCGAAACCCTGCCACTCAGCAGGATCAAGACCGCAATTTGCTAAAACACGTGAATGAACCATCCCCGCACCAAGCACCTCTAGCCAATCGCCTCCAGAGCCAATTTCACCAGTCGCTTTTGACCAACCAATATCCACTTCCATAGAAGGTTCAGTAAAAGGAAAATAAGAGGCCCGAAACCTTACAGGTAAATCTGACTTATTAAAGAACACTCTCAAAAATTCAATAAGACAGCCTTTTAAATGTCCTAAATGAATATTTTTATCAATGACAAGCCCTTCACATTGATGAAACATCGGTGAATGTGTTGCATCATGATCAGCACGATATGTACGGCCAGGTGCAATAATTCTAAAAGGTGGCTCTTGGGCAAGCATTGTACGAATTTGCACGCCAGATGTTTGGGTACGTAATACGCGCGCTAAAGCCTCATCCCCTAATGCTTCATATTCCTTAGGAGAAGGCGGTAAATAAAATGTATCTTGCTCAGTACGTGCTGGATGATGATCAGGTGTATTTAATGCCGAAAAATTATGCCATTGCGTCTCAATATCTGGACCTTCTGCAACCTTAAAGCCCATCGTACCAAAAATAACCATCATCTCTTCTATTGTGCGGCTAATTGGATGAATACACCCTTCTTCTGAAGGAAAAACAGGCTGTGTTACATCAACATGCTCTTTTTCAAGACGCTTCTGAAGCGCTTCTTCTTCTATAATTTTCCCACGTTCTTCAATCAGCTGTGTCAATGCATCACGAAGATGATTTAATGCCTGCCCACGTGCCTTACGCTCTTCATGAGGAAATTTTCCTAATTGACGTAAAAGCCCTGTTAATTTTCCTGATTTTCCTAAAATATTAACACGTATCGCATCCCATTCTTCAGGATTTTGCGCATGTTTAAGGGCTTCTATTGTTTCGTTTTTTAAATTTTCTAAATCATCAGACATATAGAATTTCCATCATTTCAAGTTATTTAGCCATTTTCAGTCAAAAATAAATATGAAGTTGATATAATAACCATAAATATAAAAACGGGCTACCCTTAAGAGGGCAGCCCGCAAATAACATTTTAACACGCATTCTTTATAAAATGATGTAAATGTTTTTTATAACTTATAAAGCTGCTTGTGCTTTGCGAACGATCTCTGCAAAAGCTTCTGCATTATCATAAGCGATAGCTGCAAGAACTTTACGATCAATCTCAATACCAGCTTTATCCAAGCCATTAATGAAACGGCTATAAGTCAAGCCATGTTCACGCACAGCTGCATTGATACGCTGAATCCAAAGAGCGCGGAAATCACGCTTTTTGTTACGGCGATCGCGATAAGCATAGCGAAGCGCTTTTTCAACTCGTTCAAGAGCAATACGATAATTTGTAGAAGAGCGCCCACGATAACCTTTGGAAAGCTCTAAAACCTTCTTATGACGTGCATGAGAAGTTGTGCCGCGTTTTACACGTGCCATGTTATATTACTCCTTACGACAGCCCGTAGGGCGCCCATTGCTTAATCGTACGCGCATCCATATCTGTCATGGTTTGCGGGCCACGATTGCTGCGCTTCATTTTCTGCGGGCGATTGATAAGGCCATGACGCTTATTGCCTGGACCACACATAACTTTACCAGTCGCTGTGATCTTAAACCGCTTCTTAACAGAAGACTTTGTCTTCATTTTGGGCATTTTTCTCTCCTTCACTTAAAGAATCCATTGCTTCCATTTAAAATGTCAATCAATGAACTGCACGGCTAGGCATGCCACAAACCGCCCAGACGCGTGCTATGAATAGCGATGCTTATACGCAATCGCCTTTTAAAATACAAGCTTTTAAAAATGCACTTAACGCACTTACTGTCCTTTATTATGCAAAAGCCCACGATAAGAGAGCATCGGGATAATATCAGGTGGTGCTCCGTAAAAATTTTGGAACATCTTATCATAATCCTCACTATGACCTTTTGATAAAATCATATCTCGAAAATATTGACCATTTTTACGCGTAAGCCCTCCATGATGGACAAACCAAGAAAATGCATCATGTGAGAGCATCTCTGTCCATAAATAAGCATAATATCCCGCTGCATAGCCATTACTCCAAATATGCAAAAAAATAGGCGAATTATAGCGCGGCGGAACCTTCTTTATATCCAAACCTGTTTTTAATAAGGTGCTTTTTTCAAACGATTCTACATCTTGTACGTACGAATCTAGAGGCAAATAATGCCACGCAAGATCCAACTGCGCTGCTGCTAAAATTTCTCCTAAAGAATAGCCTTGATTAAAATGGCTCATCGCCTTTAATTTCATTATAAAATCTTGGGGCAGTGCTTTGCCTGTTTTATAATCTCTTGCATAATGAGACAGAACTTCTGGGTCGATAGCCCAATTTTCATTAAATTGAGAGGGGAATTCTACAAAATCACGCGCAACATTTGTCCCAGAAAGAGAGGGATATGTTTGAGAGGCAAAAAGCCCATGTAATCCATGCCCAAACTCGTGGAACATGGTTACAACATCATCAAAACTTAAAAGCTGCGGCTGCCCATCAGGTGCTTTAGAAAAATTCGCGACATTATATATAACAGGCTTTGTGCCTAAAAGCTTAGATTGAATCACAAAATTCGACATCCAAGCACCACCAGATTTTTGATCACGCTTGAAATAATCGAAATAAATCAGCCCCAAACCATCGCCATTTTCTTCTTTAACTTCATAAACCATGACATCAGGATGATAGAGAGGCAAATCATAACGGCGATAGAAATTTAACCCATAAAGCCTATGTGCAGCATAAAAAACACCATCTTCCAAAACATGATGCAACTCAAAATAAGGTCGTAATTGCGCTTCATCTAAATCATATTTTTTCTTGCGTAATTTTTCAGCGTAATAAGACCAATCCCATGGCATTAATGTTATATCTTTATCCTGTTTATCAGGAAAATCTTGCTGTAATAAGGCACGCAACTCCCCCTCTTCTTGTTTTTGTGCGGCTAATGTTGCAGGAACAAGCTGCGCAATAAAATGCTCCACTCTTTCAGGTGTTCTCACCATTTGGTTAGAAAGACGATAGGCTGCATAATTAGGATACTGAAATAAAGCCGCTTTTTCTGCTCGTAATTTTGCGATTTCTAAAATAATTGCGCGCGTATCATCACCATCACTCAAAGATGCACGTAACGCGCTCCTATTAAAGAAGGCCTCACGTACCTCCCTCAATTCTAATTGACTAGAAAGCGGCTGTTGAAGCGTATTTTGTAATGGTAAAAGCCAAAAACCATTCATCCCTCTCAAAGCTGCATCTTCTGCTGCCTGCGCAATATGCGCCCCATCAAATCCTTTAAGATCACGCAATTCATTAATTGGCAGAGCATTATCACGCGTTGCATTGAGTAAATGCTGCCCATAAGATGTTTCTAGCTCAGCAAGACGACTATTAATAGCATGCAAACGCCCTTGCGCATCAGTTGATAATAATGCACCCGCATGCACAAAATTTTGATAATATATCTCAACAAGTTGTGCCTGCTCCTCATTAAGGTCAAGCATATCCTTTTCATCATATAATTTTTTAATACGACTAAAGAGCAAATTATTGAAATAAATCTCATCAGAATATTGTGCCAATAGCGGCACAATCTGTGTCTGAATCTGCTTCAAACCTTCTGTTGCATTTGCCTGATATACCCCATCAAATACAGCTTGAACCCGATGAAGTAATTGCCCTGATTTTTCTAATTCTACAAAAACATTATCAAATGTCGGCGCTGCTTTATTATTCGCAATCGCATTAATTTCTTTTAAATGCTGCTCTATACCCTTCTGAAAAGCAGGCAAATAATCACTTTCCTTAATCGCATTAAAATTAGGCGCTTGATAAGGAAGCGAACTTGCCTCAAAAAATGGATTAGGCTGCATCTCCTCCATTTTCTTTTGAGGCGATATTTTCACCTTTAGATCTTTCACCTTTGGATCTTTTAGCTTTGACTCTGCATAAAGTGGCTGTGCATTGATAATAAACACCGTACAAATAAGATAAAAAAATTTATTCTTCATCATTAAGCCCCCTATAACTGCCATTGAATAGGCTCTAAGCCTTGCTTTTGCAAAAAATGATTTGCTTTTGAAAAATGCCTACATCCAAAAAAACCACGATGAGCAGAAAGCGGCGATGGATGAACAGATTTTAAAATAAGATGACGTTCTGCATCGATGAATTCTGCCCTTTTTTGCGCATGGCTTCCCCAAAGCATAAAGACAAGCCCCTCACGCTTCTCACTTAATGCGTTCAAAACATAATTTGTAAAACGTTCCCAACCAAGAGACGCATGAGAATGCGCACGCCCCTCTTCAACACTTAAAACAGTATTTAATAAAAATACGCCCTGTTCAGCCCAGCGCTGCAAACAACCATGAGCAGGGGCAACAAACCCCTCAATATCATTTTCTAACTCTTTATAAATATTCTTCAATGAAGGTGGGGGCTTAATCTCTGAACGTACCGAAAAAGCAAGACCATGGGCTTGATGGGGCCCATGATAAGGATCTTGACCAAGAATGACAATTTTAACCTCATGAAATTCGGTCACACGAAATGCATTAAAAATATCCTTTGGCGGTGGATAAATACGCTTACCTTTTTGGCGCTCATCATGCAGAGCCTGCAAGATAGACTTAAAATAAAGCGCTTCTTTTTCATGCTTTAAAATATCACGCCAAGTCATTGGTGGAGTCAAAATATCGTGCGTCATGATAAATCCAAAGATAATTTTTACATTATTAAATATTAAAATAACTAAAATATATCGCTTTTATGTCACATCATACTAGGCAAATACAAATATATCTCATTAAGATAGAGTAACAGCCTTGACCTATATGATTTTATATGTGTTTTTAGCTAGAATATCACGGGTTTTTATCCTGTCACAACTTCAAGGTTATCCATGTCTGTAAATTCCCGCATAGGGAGCATCTGTCTACAACTCCTCGCAATCGCGATGTTCGTTGTTGGTCTTTTGCTCGTCATTGGTGGCGTTTGGTCACTTATTGTCGGCGGTCCTCTATATTATCTCATCAGTGGTCTTGCAATTGTCATAACTGCGATTGCACTTATGATGCGCCGCGCTTGGGCCCTTCCTTTTTACGCGCTTTTCACATTAGGCACACTTGTCTGGGCTCTGTGCGTTTCTGGATTAGATTTATGGGGGCTTATCCCTAGACTCGACATTATTCTTGTCTTTGGTGCCATCCTTCTCATTCCTTATCTTACACATGCACTCTCAGCAAACCGTACAGCGACATTCCCGCTTTTCGGTGCTGTTGCCCTTGGTGCACTTACATTAATTGTTTCACTCTTCCTCGATCCGCATGATATTTCTGGCAATCTTCCAACACAAATTGCCAATAATAACCCAGCAGATTCCGATAATGTTCCAGCGGAAGAATGGCACGCTTATGGTCGCACACAAGCAGGCGATCGTTGGTCTCCTCTAAAACAAATTAATGATAAAAATGTTCAAAATCTCAAAGTTGCTTGGAGATTTCATACAGCAGACCTTCCAGATTTTTCAAAAGATCCTGGCGAGTCTACTAATGAAGTCACCCCTATTGAGTTTGATAATACACTTTACCTTTGCACACTTCATCAAAAGCTCTACGCAATTGATGCCGCAACAGGTCAAAAGAAGTGGATCTTTGATCCAAAGCTCGATATTCATCCAAGCTTCCAACATCTAACATGCCGCGGTGTCAGTGCATTTAGCACACCTGCAAATGCTGTAGATTCTCAAGGGAATGCTGTTACATCTACAGAATGTAATAAAAGAATTATTCTTCCTGTAAATGACGGCCGCATTATCGAAGTTGATGCACAAACAGGGCAAAGATGCTCTAGCTTTGGGCAAGATGGTGAAATTGACTTACGTTTCTCTCACCAACCTTACACAACATTAGGTGATTACGAGCCAACTTCTCCGCCTGTCGTCACAGATAAATATATCATCGTCAATAGTGCGATTACTGATAATGGCTCTGTTCATCAGCCATCAGGTGCAACACGCGCTTATGATGTCTATACAGGTAAGCTTGCTTGGGTTTTTGATGCAGCAAACCCAGATCCAAACGAAATGCCAAGTGAACAACATCCGCATTTCCATGCGAACTCACCAAATTCTTGGATCGTTTCTGCCTATGATAAGAACCTAAATCTTCTTTATATTCCTATGGGCGTTGGTACACCTGACCAATTTGGTGGCGATCGTTCAAAAGATGCAGAACGTTTTGTTCCTGGTGTTGTTGCACTTGATGCCAATACAGGTAAACTTGTCTGGTTCTTCCAAACAGTTCACCATGACCTTTGGGACATGGATGTTGCTTCACAACCGAGCTTAGTTGATATTACACAAAAAGATGGCAGCCTTGTTCCTGCAATCTATATACCAACAAAGACAGGCGATATCTTCGTTCTTGATCGTCGTACAGGTAAACCAATCGTCCCTGTTCACGAAATGAAAGTTCCAGGTGGTGCAGTTAAAGGCGATTATACAAGCCCAACGCAACCACATTCTGAGCTTAGCCTACGTCCTAAAAACCCATTATCTGACAAAGATATGTGGGGTGCAACAATCCTTGATCAAATGGTTTGTAGCATTTACTTCCATAGCCTCCGCTATGAAGGGCCATTCACACCACCATCACTCCAAGGAACACTCGTTTTCCCTGGCGATCTTGGTATGTTTGAATGGGGTGGCTTAGCTGTTGACCCACAACGCCAAATTGCATTTGCAAACCCAATCTCTCTTCCATTCGTTTCTACATTAGTGCCGCGCGGCCCTGGTAATCCACTTTGGCCAGAGCAAAATGCAAAAGGAACAGGGGGCGAAACAGGTCTGCAACATAATTATGGTGCACCTTACGCTATCAATCTTCATGGTTTCTTAAACCCTCTCCTTGCTAAGATTGGCATTAATCTTCCTTGCCGTCTTCCACCTTGGGGATATGTTGCAGGGATCGATCTTCGTACAAACAAAGTTGTATGGCAGCATCGTAACGGCACAATCGAAGATTCTATGCATGGTTCTTCATTGCCAATCCCTCTTCCACCTATCAAAGTTGGTGTTCCATCTCTTGGTGGTCCATTGGCAACAGCTGGAAATGTTGGCTTCTTAACAGCAACGATGGATTATTATATCCGCGCCTATGATCTCACCACAGGGAAAACCCTTTGGAGCGATCGCCTCCCAGCAGGTGCACAAAACACACCAATGACATACTCTGTTAATGGTCGCCAATATATCGTGACTTATGCAGGTGGTCATAACTCCTTCTTGACGAAAATGGGTGATGAACTCATCGCTTATGCTCTTCCAGAAGAAAATACTAAAGAAGGTTCTAAATAATCCTTCTTAGAGCGCGGTAATCTATTTTACCGCCTCACCTCAATAAAAAGGGAAGTCTTAAAAGACTTCCTTTTTTATTTTCTTCATTTTATCGATGCTATCAATATAAAAATATCTCAAATTAATTGTCCTATTAATCCTTTTTCTATTAAAATCGCATTCTTTCAAATGAAAAAAGATTCTCTATTTTAAAAGGATTATTCTATGTCTTTTCGTCATCTTACACTTGCCTCTCTTGCTCTTATCAGCTTTGCAAGCACACACGCTTTCTCAGCATATGCAAAACCATGCCGTGACGCTAAAGGCAAATTCACTAAATGTGAACAAATTCAAAAAAAGCCTGCACCTTGCCGCGATGATAAAGGCCGTTTTATTTCATGTCAGAAAAATAATCAGAAAAATAATATAAAATCTGATATGAAAAAACCAATGGAAAAACCAATGAAGACACCAGCACAAATTCCAGCACAAACAGCACCTCAAGCACCAATGCCCCAGCACTAAAACCAAACACTAAAACTAAGCAGAGAAGTAACTTACTTTTTAACTAAAAAAAGCCTCATTAAATTCATTAAATAATGAGGCTTTTTCTTTATCTTCTCTATAGAATATTCATGCAATAATGCACACACTATAAATTTTATGAAGCAGAAACTCTTTTAGCAATCGCTTGCGCCATTGCTTCAATACCATTTCCACGATTAGCAGATAAGGCTTTTACAAGCCCTAAATCATGTAAAAATCCACTGCCTGTTTTTAAAATTTCTTCTGCCGAACGCCCTGAATAAACACGTAATAAAAGTGCAACCAAACCTTGCACAATATGCGCATCAGAGCCCCCTGCAAAATAAAATTTACCATCTTTCTCACTTGCTTCAAGCCAAACTTGGCTTTGACATCCATTAATACGATGCTGCTCATTTTGCCATTCTACAGGAAAAGAAGGAAGTTTTTTCCCTAATTCAATAATATATTGATAGCGCTCCATCCAATCATCGAATAAGGTCAATGCCTCTTCAATTGCACTAATCGCCTCTTCGGCACTCTCTTCTTCTGGATAGACAAAAACATCCTTATAGAAATCAGACATAAATCACCCTTATTTCATAAAATATTATGCTGTCTGTCTTAATGCGTAGCTTTCTTGACGGAGCGTATCAAGAGCAATAAACTCACCCTCTCTCTCAAAATGCCAGAAAGTCCACCCATTACAAGAAGCGCTATTAGTCAATAACGCGCCTAATTTATGAATAGAGCCACGATGCTTACCAGAAATCAGAGAGCCATCTGGTGTTACAATTGCTTTTAAGCGCTTTTGCCTATCATAAACAACTGTCCCCGCAGGAAGTGCACCATTTTCAACAAAAGAACCAAATGGGATGCGTGGCATTTCTCTCTTTGCAGGTGTTACTGCCAAATGCGCTTCAGGAATAGGTTCAATAGATGCTAACCTTTCCTGAGATGCTTTGACATAATCAGGATGTCTTTCTATTCCAATATAGCGCCGCCCTAAACGCTTAGCGACTGCTGCTGTCGTGCCCGTTCCTGAGAAAGGATCAAGAATAACATCATTCTCAATAGTAGAAGCAAGAAGAACGCGATGAAGCAAACTTTCAGGCTTTTGTGTTGGATGAAGCTTTAAGCCATGATCATTACGTAAACGCTCATTACCTGTGCATAAAGGTAAATACCAATCAGAACGCATCTGTAAATCATCATTAAGCGATTTCATCACTTGATAATTAAAACGGTAACGGCTTTGCGGTGATTTTGATGCCCAAATAAGAGTCTCATGCGCATTCGTAAAGCGCCTCCCTCTAAAATTAGGCATTGGGTTTGCTTTTCGCCAAATAATATCATTTAAAATCCAAAAGCCTAAATCTTGTAAGATACATCCAAGCCTAAAAATATTATGATAAGATCCTATAACCCAAATTGTGCCATCTTTTTGAAGCAAACGATGCGCTTCACTTAACCATTCACGTGTAAATTTATCATAGGTCGCATAATCAGAAAATTTATCCCACGCATCATCAACCCCATCCACAAGCGTTTCATCAGGGCGGCGCAACTCTCCACGTAGCTGCAAATTATAAGGCGGATCTGCAAAGATACAGTCAATACTTCCATCAGGTAAAGACTTCATCTGATCCACACATTCACCTTGCATGATTCTATTGATTTTTAGTTCCTGTCTCATACGCAGTGAATCTCCTCTTCTATCATATATTTTATAGGGGCAAAAGAACGCCTATGATGCGGCGTTATCCCTTTTTCAATGAGATTTTCTTTATGTATTTTTGTGCCATATCCAGCATTTTTCTCCCATCCATAATGCGGATAACGCTCAGAAAGTTTTACCATCAAACGATCTCTCACAACTTTGGCGATAATAGATGCCGCTGCGATAGAAAGGCTCTTTCCATCGCCTCCGATTAACATTTCAACAGCACATCCTAAATAAGGTTCATGTTTTCCATCAACCAAAGCTAAATCTGGCATCCGCCCCATCTTTATACTTAAACGTCTAACCGCACGCTGCATCGCCAAATGACATGCCTTACCTACATTTAAACGATCTATCTCCATACGCGATGCAGCACCAATTCCAAACCTTACAGCCTTGTCAGCTAATAAATTCTCAAAAGCTTTTTCTCTTTTTTTTAAAGAAAGTTTTTTTGAATCATCTAAAAGAACTGATAAGCATTCTGATGGCGGTGCTAAAAATAATACTGAGGCCGCAACAACAGGACCCGCTAATGGGCCCCTTCCGACCTCATCAACACCAATAACAAAACCCCCATGAGCTGCCTCAAGGCTATAATCTGGCATATCCAATCCCGATCCCTGCCTTACGGCGCGTAATATCTTTTCTTCTCGATTCGTTTTGAATCATTTCGATTCGGAATGGAAGCCCTTTTTTTAATTTTCTCAAAAAAAAATTATTTATGAGTCAAGTATTTTATAATTTTAAACAAAAATAAAGGAGAGATCATCATCTCTCCTTATAAGAAAATAGCTAAAAATTAAGGATAAATCTTAAAAACTTACCTCTTTATCCTCGCTCTGTTTTTGAGGCGTGATCTGATTATTTTTTGAACCATCATGAGAAACAGAATGCGTAACATCAGATTTCCAACGATAGGCTGCATATAAAGACGATGATGGTGGATCATATGTCGACACCAAAAACCTCAGTGCGATCATCAAAATACTACATAAAAATAAAATACGCCCGCGCCCTAATGCAGTCGCACGCAACCAAAAATATACTGAAGGCACTAAACATAATAACAGCCAAGGTGCTTTCACTCCTGCAGAACGTAGCTCCTTTCTATCACTTATCACCGATGTAACTAAAATAATAACAAGTGAAAAGAAAGCGATAGATGACATCGCCAAAGACCAAGTTTGCCCTCTAAGATAGGCCATAATCTGCATAAACATCAAAAGCCCATCAGGTACAAGCAAGAAAACCCATGCCCAAAATGATGAGACTTCTTCAGGAGTTTTGGTAGATTTTTCTTTTAAAGACGCATATGCACCAATACGCGCGATATGAATTTGAAGAAAAGGCATCTTCTTTTCTTTCAAACCATGAGGCGGGAGAGGCGCTATTAATCCAGAATGACTAACAGGACGCCACTCCTCACCAAATTCTTCTGTCCAAACAAGTGTATGCGACTTTATATGACGCTGAATAATAAGACGAATAATATCAGAGCGTGAAATAGGACCTATAATTTTGCCATTTTCTTCATAAAACCAATACATAAATGACAATATTTTCCTTTATAAAGCTTATTTAAAAGCTACTTATATGAATATCTACTTAAAATGAATAAATCCCTCAAAATATAAGAATATATTTAAGGGATTTATCACATTTTTATGTCTTTAATAAAAATTAGCCGCGGCGCTTAAAAACACAACGACCAATTACTAGAGCAACAAGAGCCATCACTGTCAAAGCAACAAAAGGGCGCTCTTGAATAAAAGAAGTTGCTGCTTCGATGGTTGTTTCATGCTCATCATAAAGGTCAGCAAATTCTTTCTTTGCTTTGCCAGCAACTTGGTCAACTTTACCACCAGCTTGCATTTTAAGATCGCCTGTCATTCCGCCAACAGCGTCTTTAACATGTCCCTTTGCTTCATCAAGAAGACCGTCAGCTTTCTTTGCAATTGTGTCTGTCATAATTGTCCTCACTTTTAAAAAAGATAAAATAACGAGATACCCACAAGTACGAATATACTTGCCTTCCTTAGAAGCCGATTATCCAGTCTTTCATGTTTTATATCATGATATTTCTATGGAATAACAAGGGACTTTCACCTAAAAATATTTAACAATGAATAATATTTTTAAGCATATCTCTTATTAAGCATATATTCTTAATTTTCTCTACCCTTTAGACGAGAATAAATAGTAAAATAACTTATTTTTAATAAAATACGAAAATGCTTGCTCTTTTGTTCAAAATATTGTGAACTCCTCAAATAATTTCATATAGACTAACCTTATAGAAAAATTTCAATAGACCAAGGTCCACTTTATTTATAATAGTATCACTTCTAAAACGACTGGAGGAATCATATTCTCATGAGTGAAACGCATGAATCTTCAGAATTAACAAATAAGAGCGCCCCTACCAAAAGCGTTACAGACGATAATAAAACGCCTCTATCCGATGATGATTCACATATTCATGAGGATGAATTCCCTGAAAATAAATCTCACACAAAGAAGAAAATTATTTTCTTTTTCATTGTTCTTATCTTCTTTATTTATATAATTTTTCGCATTTTTTCATTTTTTAATAACGCATCACATAAAGAAAAAAAACATCATGGACAGGCCCAAGCTGTCAGCGCAGAAATAGCGCATATAGGTGATATGCCTGTTATTTTGCAACTTCTCGGTACTGTTGTGCCTATTACAAATGTTACTATTACACCGCGTGTGAGTGGTCATATTCTGACTGTCTATTATCAAGAAGGGCAGCATGTTCATAAAGGCGATCTTCTTGAGCTTATCGATCCCAGACCTTATGAAGCGACCTTAGCCCAATATCAAGGAACGCTCGCATCTGATCGCGCACAATTAGCAAAAGCACGTATTGATAATGCGCGTTATCAACGCCTTATCGCACAAAATTCTATCTCAGCAATGACTGCAAAAGATCAAGCATTCACTGTTCAGCAACTAGAAGGGCAAGTTAAATTTGATGAAGCAAATGTTCATAATGCTGAATTAAATGTGATGTATTGCCATATCATCGCCCCTATTGACGGGCGCGTTGGTATTCGTGCACTTGATGCTGGAAATTATATCACAGTTGGTCAATCTGGTGGGCTAACCACTTTGACACAAATGCAACCAATCTCAGTAATCTTTACACTTGCACAAAATAACCTCTTTGAGGTTCAAGAAGCATTACGGACAGATAAAAGCCTCATTGTCGAAGCTTGGAACAGCGATAATACAGAAAAACTCGCAACAGGAAGTGTGCAAGCGCTTGATAGTCAGCTTGATACAGCAACAGGAACAGTCAAACTACGTGGCATCTTCCCTAATGATGATGAGAGACTATTTCCCAATGAATTTGTTAATGCCCATCTTTATGTAAAAAATTTGCATAATGTTATTTTGATACCAAGTGCGGCCGTGCAAACGGGCCCTGATGGTAATTTTGTCTATGTCATAAAAGATGATATGCGCGTTGCACTTCGCACTATTACGATAGGCGCAAGTGATGACCAAAATACGGTTATTCTCTCAGGATTAAAAGATGGCGAAATGATTGTCACTGATGGCATCAATCATTTACGTCCAGAGAGTAAAGTCTATCTTGTTTCCAATGAAGTTACTATCCCGCGATCAAAGCATGTCATAACCAAACAACCGCCTCCTGTCACAACGCCAACGCCTCTTTCTTCACCTAATCCGTAAAACGCCCATGAATCCTTCTCGCCTCTTTATTGAACGTCCCGTTGCAACATCTCTCTTGATGATTGCGATTTTGCTAGCAGGGCTCTTAGGGTTTCATTTTCTTCCCCTATCAGCACTCCCACAGGTTGAATATCCAACCATTACAGTCTCAACCTTCTATCCAGGTGCAAGCCCAGATGTGATGAGCACATCTGTTACCGCCCCTCTTGAGACACAGCTTGGTCAAATGGCCGGACTAGAACAAATGACATCGCAGTCATCAGGCGGCGCATCAGTCATTACATTACGTTTCGGTCTTGATATGGAAATCGATATCGCAGAACAAGAAGTGCAAGCAGCGATTAATAATGCCTCTTCTCTCTTGCCCAGCGATCTTCCAGCACCGCCTATTTATGCAAAAGTGAACCCCGCTGATACACCTATTTTAACCCTTGGCATCACCTCAAAAACACTACCTCTTCCACAAGTAGAAGATTATATTAATACACGCCTTGAGCAGAAAATTAGCCAAGTTTCTGGCGTTGGTGTTGTAACACTCTCAGGCGGAAATCGTAAAGCTTACCGTATCGAAGTCAATATTCCAAAACTCACCTCTTATGGTATTGCACTTGATACAATTCGCACCATCATCGGCACTGTTAATGTAAATTCGCCTACAGGAACATTTGACGGCCCCCAACATGCCACTTCTTTACGTATTGATGGTCAAATAAAATCTGTTTCTCAATTAATGAACCAAATTATTGCTTATCAAAATAATGGTCCTATTCGCCTCAAAGATGTTGCCACTATTATTGAAGGTGCTGAAAATACACAACTTGCCGCATGGTCTAATAGTACACCTGCTCTTATTCTAAACGTACAAAGACAGCCTGGTGCGAATGTTATTGCAGTTGCTGATCGCATTCGCGCTATTCTTCCAACATTACAACGCGACCTCCCCCCTGGAATTAATATTACCCCCCTCACAGATCGCACAACAACTATTCGCGCCTCTGTTGAAGATGTTGGCTTTGAACTAGCTCTTGCAATTGCGCTCGTTATTGGTGTTATTTTCCTCTTTCTTTGCAATATCCCCGCAACGATTATTCCAGCGCTTTCTGTGCCGCTCTCCCTTATCGGCACTTTAGCGATTATGTATCTTTTTGGATTTTCGCTTGATAATCTTTCGCTAATGTCCCTTACAATTGCCTCAGGCTTTGTTGTTGATGATGCCATTGTCGTGATCGAAAATATTTCACGTTTCATAGAAAATGGCGATGATAAATGGACAGCCGCCCTTAAAGGCGCAAAAGAAATCGGCTTTACCATCATCTCCCTGACCGTATCACTTATTGCAGTGCTGATTCCATTGCTTTTTATGAGTGATGTTGTTGGGCGTCTTTTCCATGAATTTGCCATGACGCTCGCAATCACTATCATATTCTCTGCCATTATTTCGATCACACTCGTCCCTATGATGTGCGCAAGAATGCTTAGCGAAAAGGAACAAACAGATAAAAACAGAGAACATGGTCTAAATGCTCTCGTCTCGCATTTTATGAGTAAACTCATTGCCACTTATCAAATAGGCCTCACCTGGGTGCTCAAACACCAAGGGTTTACTCTTGCGGCAACATTTGCAACGATTCTTCTTACAGCCTCCCTTGCATGGGTTATTCCAAAAGGCTTTTTCCCTGTTCAAGATGTTGGCGTTGTGCAAGGTGTCTCTGTGATGCCACAAAGCATTTCATTTAACGAAATGAAAAAACGCCAAGAACTTATTGGCGATGCCATACTCGAAGACCCAAATGTTGCCAGTCTCTCCTCTTTTATTGGAATTGACGGGCAAAATATGACCCTCAATGTTGGGCGGTTCCTCATTAACCTCAAACCAGAAAATAAAAGAACAAAACCTCTCGAAGAAATTCTCAAAGATCTCTCACAAACAACCAATAACCTTTCTGGAACACATCTCTATCTCCAACCAGTACAAGATCTATCTCTTGAATCCTCTGTCTCTGCGATGCAATATCAATTTGTCCTTGAGACACCTGACTATCATCTCTTTAATAAATGGGTGCCGCGCTTTCTTGATGCACTTAAAAAAGAACCTGCCCTTTCTGATGTAACCTCCGATCTCCAAGCAGATGGTCTCACTGCAATGATCACGCTCAATCGTACAAATGGTGCACGTTATTCTATCACACCACAAACAATCGATAACCTCCTCTATGATAGTTATGGTCAACGCCAAGTCTCTACAATCTATACACAAGCAAACCAATATCGTGTAATCTTAGAAGCAGACCCACATCTTCAAGTTGGCATTAGCAACCTACAACAACTCTACCTCCCTGGCATCTCTTCCTCCTCTGGTGGCAGCACAACAGGGGCTGCACGCCAACCAACCTCAGGGCTTGTTCCACTTCTTCAAGTTGCACAACTCTCTCAAATACATACCCCCCTCCTTATCACCCATTATGGGCAATTTCCTGCAACAACAATTTCTTTTAATATTGCCCATGGCTATGCTCTAGGTGATGCAACCCATGCAATTGAAAATATTCGCACAAAAATCAACTTACCTTCCTCCTTTCAAACATTTTTTCAAGGAACAGCAGCAGCGTTCCAAACCTCTCTCAATCATGAACTCGCCCTCGTAATTGCCGCCCTTATCGCTGTTTATATTGTTCTTGGCATATTATATGAAAGTTTCATCCACCCTATTACCATCCTCTCCACCCTTCCATCTGCTGCAATTGGCGCACTTTTAGGATTATATATTTTCTCTATGCCTCTAGATATTATGGGAATAATTGGCATTGTTCTCCTCATTGGCATCGTGAAGAAAAATGCCATTATGATGATTGACTTTGCTCTTAGTGCCGAAAGAGAAGATAATCTTTCCCCTATTGATGCCATACAACAAGCAGCTATTTTACGCTTTCGCCCCATTCTTATGACAACACTTGCAGCCCTTCTCGGCGCACTCCCCCTCCTTCTTAGCCACGGCACAGGCTCTGAGCTCAGGCGCCCTCTCGGTGTTTCTATTGTTTTTGGATTACTGCTCTCGCAACTTCTAACACTCTATACAACACCTGTTATTTATCTCTTTATGGATAGGCTTTCTCACAAAATTAAGCGCATTATCTTCACAAAACCATCCCCTGATGAGGCTTCCCCTTCATGAAATTTGTAAGATTTTTTGTCCTTCGTCCCGTTGGAACAAGCCTTCTTACAATCGCCTGTTTACTTAGTGGTATTCTTGGATACCTCTTCTTACCTGTTGCCGATCTTCCAAATGTTGACTTCCCTGTTATTATGGTCTTGGCCAACCAACCAGGAGGATCGCCATCAGAAATTGCCAGTACAATCGCCGAACCACTCGAACGCCATCTTGGTGCTATTGCAGGAATTCGTGAAATTACATCAGAAACTACCATTAACCAAACACGTATTCTGCTACAATTCGAACTCTCCCGAAATATTAACAATGCAGCACGTGATGTCCAAGCTGCTATTATTGCTTCACGCCAAGACCTTCCAACAAGCCTAAGAAGTAACCCTAATTTCATCAAAGCCAATTCTAACGGCCCACCAATTATGGTGCTGTCCCTAACCTCATCAACCCACACACCACAACAACTTTATGATTTTGCAAGTAATATTCTCACCTCACAATTAAGCCAAGTCGAAGGTGTTGGAAATGTTGATATTAAAGGCAGTTCGCTCCCTGCAGTACGTGTTGAAATTAATCCCCTCAGCCTCTTTCATTATGGTATCGGTTTTGAAGATATAAGAGCCGCTCTCTCTTCAGCAAATGCCCATACACCTAAAGGCTTTCTAACTGTCCATCATCAAAATTTTAGTATCAATACAAACGACCAAGCAACAAAAGCCCAAGATTATAAAAATCTCATTATCGCATATCGTAATAATAACCCTGTCTATCTCTCTAATATTTCTCAAATCAATGATAGTTCAGAAGATCTAAGACAAGCTGCTTATGTCAATGGAAAAGCTGATATTATTTGTACAATTTATGCTCAAAGCGGCAGTAATATTATTAAAACAACCAATGCTCTTAAAGCACGCCTTCCAATTTTACGCTCTGCACTTCTAGGAAATACACAATTAACTGTTCAACTTGATAGATCCCTTACTATCCGTGCCGCTCTCTATGATACACAAAAAACACTTATCATCGCTGTATTACTAGTTGTTCTCGTTGTTTTTCTTTTTCTTCAAAATCCTGTCAGTATCATTATCCCCGCAATTATTGTTCCCACTTCTATTATCACAACATTCGCTGTCATGTCGTGCCTTCATTATCAACTTGATACAATGTCTCTGATGGCGCTCACAATTGCTACAGGCTTTGTTGTCGATGATGCTATCGTTGTTCTCGAAAATATTACACGCTATATCGAAATGGGATATAGCTCGAAAGACGCCGCTATCATGGGAGCTGGTGAAGTCGCTTTTACCGTTCTTTCTATCACATCATCTCTTATCGTTGTTTTTGCACCAATTTTTCTTATGGATGGCATTGCAGGAATGTTTTTTCACGAATTCGCTATGACGATCGTGATCACACTTATTATTTCTTTTTTCCTCTCCCTAACGCTTACACCAACACTCAGCAGTGTTTTTCTAAGCGAAATTAATCATAACCCTCTTAATATAGAAGAAATAAAGATATATAAAAAACATAATATTATTCTCTCTCTTCTCTATAAAACGCAATATTATTTTCAAGAACGCTTCATTAAACTTACATCTTATTACGATATAACATTAAAATGGTCCTTTAAACATTCTATATTTATTATTTTTTCTCTACCAGCTACATTGCTTATCACAATATTTCTCTTTATCTCTCTGCCAAAAGAACTCTTTCCTCAACAAGATCAAGATATGCTCATGGGGCGTATTATCGCAGACCAATCCATATCGTTTCATAAACTTCAAGAAATTACGATTAATGCTGAAAAGAGAATGGCACAAAATCCAAATGTTATCAGCGTTATTGGCGGTTTAGGAAAACGTTCTTCTAATTCAGTTAATCTCTTTATTACACTCAAAGCACAAAAGGAACGTTCCAAAAATATTACAGAAATCATCCAAGAACTCAGCGGCATTTTCCGTAATCAAGCCAATATGACACTCCGCCTTCGTCTTCCTGGCATGATTGGCGGCGGCGCACGCTCTTCAGATAGTACATATCAATATACACTTCAAAGCAGCTCTTCTGAAGAGCTCGCTTTATGGACACCCCGCCTTATTAAAGCTTTTTCACATATTAAAATCTTACGTGACGTCACATCAGATATAGAAGAAAACGGCAAAGCCATCACAGTTTTCATTAATCGTGATCGCGAAGTGCGCTATAATATTACACCCCAACTCATTAGTAACACACTTTATGATGCATTTGGACAAAGAAGTGCTTCCATTATTTATGGCAAGCTCAATCAATATCGTGTCATTATGGAAGCTGCACCAAATTTTTGGGCCAATCCACGTTTTTTACAACAAATGTGGATCAGCGCATCAGGCGGTACTGCTGATGGTGGCACAAGCTCAAATAATCTCCGCGTACGTCTCTCTAATAATCTCAATTCTATTTCTCAAAGCCAACTTTCTTATCAAAATTCTATCGCTAATGCACTCGCAGGAGGAAAATCTGCTTCTAATGGTGCAGCTGTAACAACATCAAAAGAAAATATGGTTCCGCTTTTTAATCTTGGTCGTCTTAAACCAACAAACACCCCTATCTCTGTTAATCACCAAGGCCAATTTGTCTCGGCAACAATCTCCTTCAATCTTGCGCCTAATGCTGCACTCGGCATAGCAATGAAGGAAATACAAAACACACTGATCACCCTTCATCTCCCACCCTCGATTCATGGAAGTTTTTCAGGCGATGCCGCAACATTGCAAAAAACAACCTCTCAAGAACCCCTTATTATTCTTGCTGCTATTGCGGCGGTATATATTCTTCTTGGCGTCCTTTATGAAAGTTTTCTTCATCCCCTCACTATTCTCTCAACACTCCCCTCAGCAGGTGTTGGCGCATTATGGGCCGTCTCACTTTGCCATGGACATTTTTCTCTTTTAACACTTATAGGAATTATCCTCCTTATTGGTATTGTAAAAAAAAATGCAATCATGTTGATTGATTTCGCAATTATTGCACAACAAAAAGGGTCAAATGCATATGATGCCATTTATCAAGCAAGTCTCCTTCGTTTTCGCCCAATTCTTATGACAACATTTGCAGCAGCCTTAGGTGCCCTTCCCCTTATCATCAGCTCAGGAACAGGAAGCGAAATGCGCAAACCTCTAGGTATTGCAATTTTAGGGGGGCTATGCCTCAGTCAACTTCTCACACTTTATACCACCCCTATTATTTACCTTTCTCTTGCTCATCTCAAAGAAGACGGGCAAATAAAAATAAGAAAACTTAAGAAAATTTTTCATAAATAAAATTACTGGAAATATCATGCCTCCTTATACAAAATCCTATAGCGCACTCTCCCTTCTATCCCTCCTCCTCACAGGATGTATTATCGTTGGACCAGACTATCACCGCCCCAAAGCAATTATCTCTACAAAATTTAAAGAAGCCCCACCACCACAAGGATGGGATAAAGCCAACCCAAACCGCGCCTCTATCCCCAAAGGTGCTTGGTGGCAAATCTTCAACGATCCCCTCCTCAATCATTTAGAAGAAGAAGTCAGTCGTTCAAATCAAAATCTAAAGGAATATGAAGCACAATACCGAAAAGCACGCGCTATGATTGATTCTGTCCGTGCGAATCTTTACCCAACAATAAACGGAAAATTTAGCTTTAATCGCAATTCACAAGGAAGCAAATCTACAGATGGCTCAAGCGGTCTCAGCTACAGCAAAACTTTTACCACCAACACATGGAGCACAGGCCCTAGTGTTAGCTGGACGGTTGATGTTTGGGGAACAATCAGACGCCAAATTCAACAACAAGTCACCTCAACACAAGCAAGTGCCGCACTACTTGCCAATATGCGCCTTTCATATCAACTCGATCTCGCAACAGATTATTTTAATCTCCGCTATCAAGATAGCTTGATACAACTTTATAGGCGCAATGTTGAGCTTTATAAACATAACCTAAAAATACTTGATAACCAATATCAAGCAGGCGTTGCAGACCCTACCAGCGTCTTTCAAGCGCGCTATCAGCTGCAATCAACAGAAGCAAGCCTAGCAAACGCCCATATCGCACGTGCCCAATATGAACATGCTATCGCCGTCTTAATCGGGCAACCCCCTGCCAATCTCACAATCCCAGAAGCAAGCTTACCTCAAACACTTCCTCCAGCCCCTCAAGCTATCCCTTCTCTTCTTCTAGAGCGCCGCCCTGATATCGCACAAGCTGAAAGAAATATGGAAAGCTATAATGCAGAAATTGGCTATGAAATCGGTGCATTCTATCCAGAATTCACTTTAAGCTCATCTTATGGATATAGCGGCAACCCACTAGACCAACTTATTCAAACAGCAACACGCACATGGTCACTCGGTGCTGCCGCATCAGAAACAATTTTTGCAGGAGGCAGCCGCACTGCCGCAGTAAGAGAAGCCCAAGCCGATTATGATAATGCAGTTGCCAATTACCGCCAAACTGTTTTAAGTGCCTTACAAGATACTGAAGATCAACTCTCCAATCTTCATTATCTTCATGAACAAAAAAAGTTACAAAATGAAGCTGTTAAAAGTGCCCAATCAGCAGTGACAGTTTCAATGAATGAATATCTTGCGGGAACACAAATCTACACGACCGTGATTACCGCCCAACAAACTGCTTTACAATATCAAGAAACACTGCTGCAAATTCAGCAACAACTTTTCCAATCAGAATTACGCCTTATCACCGATCTTGGCGGCGGATGGGATTCTAAAGATCTCCCTACAAAAGATTCACTTCAAGAAGATAATCCTTTTATCCCAAGTTTTATCCAAAAAGATAAAAATTAATCCCTTTATTCCCCCTCTCATCAAAATCTAATCAAAATTAGAACAAAATTAGAATAAAAAAAAGGAATAGCACCATAGTTGCTATTCCTTTCTTTATAGAAATTAATTTTAAAAAATTAAGATTTCTTACAGCATTTTTTCTTTTTACAAGGGCATGTTAAGCCATGACGCCCTAAAAAGAAAAAGAAAGTAAAAATAGTAATAGACCAAACCCAAGGACGGTCTTCTACCATTTCTACAAATAGATCTTTTATTGCTGTCATCAATGGACATAGTTTTTTAGTAACACAACAAGACATAAATGCCTCCTCTTTATACAAGAAAAAAAGGGGTCAATGCCAATTAAGACACCAACCCCTCCTTTATCACCCTAATAAGGGAAAATCTCAAGCAGCTTCTTGCTCAGAATTATTTTCTACAGCACCACTATCTTGACCTTTAGCAGAAACATCACGATCAACAAATTCGATGATCGCCATATCTGCATTATCACCATAGCGTACACCTGCTTTTAATACACGTGTATAGCCACCACTACGTTGCTCATAACGCCCTTTAAGAGCATCAAACAATTTTGCAACAGCTGCTTCATCACGAAGCTGTGCAAAAGCAAGACGGCGCGCATGAATTGTTCCACGCTTACCTAATGTCACAAGCTTTTCTACAACAGGACGAAGCTCTTTAGCTTTTGGCAATGTTGTTGTAATCTGCTCATGCTTTATAAGAGCAACAGCCATATTCTTGAACATAGCAGCGCGATGAGAAGAGGTGACATTGAGCTTACGCCCACTCACATTATGACGCATTTTCTTTTCCTAATCCTTACCCAAAGCTTCCCAGCCAAGGCTCTATTAGAAGGTTTCGTCTAAACGCCTAGCAAGATCTTCAATGCTCTCAGGTGGCCAAGCAGAAACATTCATTCCTAGGGTTAAACCCATGCTTGTGAGCACTTCTTTGATCTCATTTAGCGACTTACGACCAAAATTCGGTGTACGGAGCATTTCTTGCTCAGTTTTTTGTACCAAATCACCAATATAAACAATATTATCGTTTTTCAAGCAATTTGCACTACGAACTGAAAGCTCTAACTCATCCACCTTACGCAACAGATGACGACTAAATGGTAAATCATCCTGACGCTCTTCACTCTGAACTGGACGTGGTTCATCGAAGTTAATGAAGAGCTGTAATTGATCTTGGAGAATACGCGCAGCTAAAGCCAAACTATCTTCTGGCGTAACAACACCATTCGTCTCTACTGTAAGCAACAGCTTATCGTAGTTTGTCACCTGCCCAACACGTGTCGGCTCAACTTTATAAGAGACACGGCGAACTGGTGAATAGATAGCATCAATAGGAATCAAACCAATTGGCGCATCATCTGGACGATTTTCTGAAGCTGGAAGATAGCCTTTACCCATATTAACGGTAAATTCCATGCCCAACTTTACATCATCATCCAATGTACAAATAACCAAATCAGGATTCATGATTTCAATATCAGAACCTGTTTGAATTTGCCCCGCTTTTACCTCACCAGGACCTGTTGCGGTCAATATCATACGCTTGGTACCTTCACCATGCATACGTAAAGCAAGCTGCTTAACGTTAAGCACGATATCGGTCACATCTTCACGCACACCTGCAACAGATGCAAACTCATGCAAGACGCCATCAATTTGGATAGCCGTAACAGCTGCCCCTTGCAATGAAGATAAAAGAACCCGCCGCAGCGCGTTTCCGATTGTTAGACCAAACCCGCGTTCCAAAGGTTCCGCAATAATCGTTGCAACATGAGACGGAACAGGGCCTGACTCTACCTCAAGCTTCTCTGGTTTAATCAGGGACTGCCAGTTTTTCTGGAGAACCAAGGTCATGGCCTTTCAAAAAACGAAGCCCGCCTAAAAATGGCGGCGCCAAGCCCGTACTAATCGTACGGTAGAAACTTAACCTAAGTAGTAGCCATCCCATCCTATCGGAGAACTACTACCCAAGCACGAATCAAACGCGACGGCGCTTGCGTGGACGACACCCATTATGTGGAACAGGTGTCATATCACGAATAGAAGTAATCGTGAAACCAACAGCTTGTAAAGCACGCAATGCACTTTCACGCCCAGAACCAGGACCAGAAACTTCAATCTCTAAAGATTCCATTCCATGCTCACGTGCCTTACGCCCAGCATCTTCAGCAGCAACCTGTGCAGCATAAGGAGTAGATTTACGTGATCCCTTAAATCCCTGCGCACCAGAAGAAGACCATGCAATCGCATTCCCCTGTGCATCAGAAATAGTAATCATTGTATTATTGAACGTAGAAAGAACGTGAGCAACACCAGAAATGATGTTTTTACGCTCCTTCTTACGAATACGAGGTGCGGCAGCTTTTGCCATAATCTCTTCGTCCTAAAATAGTGCTAAACCCAATAAGAAAGAAAAGCGATTAACGCGTAACTTTCTTCTTACCAGCAATCGCTACAGCCTTACCCTTACGTGTGCGCGCATTTGTATGCGTACGCTGACCACGAACAGGCAAGCCACGACGATGACGAAGACCACGATAGCAGCCTAAATCCATCAAACGCTTGATATTCATCGCAACATCACGGCGAAGATCACCTTCAACCTGATATTCGCTATCAATCAATTCACGAATCTTGACGACTTCGTCATCTGATAACTCATTTACGCGCTTCGCCTCTGGAATCTCAAGCTTGCTGCAAATTACTTGCGCTCTTGATGGACCAATTCCAAAAACGTAGCGCAGACCAATGACCACACGCTTGTTGGTCGGAATGTTTACGCCGGCAATACGTGCCACGTTAATTCTCCCATCAACGCGGCACATCACCGCGTCCACATTATAACTTTTCGAGTGAGATTTGAACATACCTCTCGGTAGGTCAATCCCTGCTTAGACGATTCTGACTTTATACAAAGTCACGCCCATTATTGCTAGGCGCAATATACCGCCCAACATAAAGATGTCAAATGATAAGAAGATTTTTTTCATTATCTCTATCATTTTCTTAAACATTTTTTTCATTATAAAGTAGAATCCAGAAGATGATCAATCATTTTTCCAACTTCTTCTACTTTTAACATACCATTAAGACGCTTCAAACGCTGACTAGCCTCATAATAAGGCAGGATCGGCGCCGTCTGTTCTTGATAAACCTTTAAACGCGCACGAACCACATCAGGATGATCATCTTTACGTCTTGTTCCATCAGGACCCAGACGATCAGCTAAACGTGCGACCAAAGCCTCATCATCAACCTCAAGTAAAATAACAGCATCTATCGCAATATTCTTTTTCTTGAGCATATCATCCAGTGCTATGGCCTGTTTTTCACTCCTAGGGAACCCATCCAGAATAAAGCCATACCGACAATCAGCTTCCGAAATACGTTTTTCGATCATCTCAATCATGATAGAATCAGGCATAAGCTGCCCTTTTTCCATCAAATCTTTTGCCTCTAATCCCAAAACACTTCCAGAAGCAACCTCAGCACGCAACATATCCCCCGTGGATACTTGCTTCATTCCACGAATCTGCTCCAAACGTTGCGCCTGCGTCCCCTTCCCCGCACCAGGAGGACCAAGAAGGATAATATTCATCTTAACGTATTCTCTCACGTGAATTTCGATTATTCTTACCGCGTTGCTTACGTATCAAACCTTGATATTGATGCGCAACCAAATGCGATTGAGCCTGAGTGACTGTATCAATGGTCACTGAGACAATAATAATCAAACTTGTTCCACCAAAATAGAATGGCACATTATAACGGTTAATCAGAAATTGTGGCAATAAACACACAAGAATCATATAACCAGCACCAATCGCCGTTAAACGCGAAAGAATACCATCAAAATAACGCGCCGTATTAATCCCTGGCCTAATCCCAGGAACGAATCCACCCTGCTTTCTTAAATTTTCTGCCGTTTCTTCGGGATTAAATGTGACCGCAGCATAAAAATAAGAAAAGAACAAAATCATGGCAGCATAAAACACCATATAAAGCGGCTGCCCTTGCCCTAGCCATTGACCAATACGACCAATAACACCAGAGTTCCCATGCATGAAACCTGCTAAAGTTACAGGAACTAAAAGAACAGATGATGCAAAAATAGGCGGGATTACACCAGCAGTATTAACCTTTAATGGCATATGTGTCGAATCGCCGCCATAAATGCGGTTTCCAACTTGACGCTTAGGATATTGTATAACAACCCGGCGCTGCGCTTGTTCCATAAAGACAATAAACGCAATCACAACAAGTGCCAAAATAAGAAAAACAGCCACAAAAAATGGCGATAAAGCACCAGTACGCCCAAGTTCTAATAAACTTGCCAAAGCATGCGGAAGGTTGGCAACAATACCAGAAAAAATAATGAGTGAAATACCATTACCAATACCACGTGATGTAATCTGCTCTCCCAACCACATCAAGAACATCGTTCCAGTAACCAACATTACCACATAAGATAACAAAAATACTGGTCCTGGCGAAATAATAGCACTTAACCCACTTTGCGTATGCAAACTACCAAGCCCTATGGCAAAACCATAGGCCTGCACCATCGCAATGAGAACTGTCAAATAACGCGTATATTGATTAAGCTTTTTTCTACCACTCTCCCCCTCTTTTTTGAGGGCCTCCATCGAAGGTAAAGCAGTCGAAAGCAACTGAATAATAATAGAAGCACTAATATAGGGCATGATATTTAATGCGAACACAGTCATACGCCCTAAAGCGCCCCCCGTGAACATATCAAACATCCCTAAAATACCAGCCTTATTAGAAGACATAATCTGCGCAAGCACAGAAGCATCTATTCCAGGAACAGGAATAAAAGTGCCCAAACGATAGACAATCAAAACCCCAAGCGTAAATAAAATACGCTTTTTAAGCTCAGTTGCTTTTGCAAACGAGCTCATATTCAGATTAGCTGCAAGCTGTTCGGCTGCGGAAGCCATTTCCCCATCCTTTCATGCAAACAGCGCCACCGCACTATAAAGTACGGGGCGCCGTTCACTAAATCACCATACCCAATGAAATGGGCAAGATAAACTCAAGCCTCGACCTGAACTTCTTTTGCTACTAGCAACTTCACTGAACCACCAGCTTTCTCAACAGCTGCTACAGCAGCTGCAGATGCACCAGCAACCTCAAAGTTAACACTCTGAGAAAGTTCACCTTGAGCTAAAAGACGAACACCCGCAAGCTTCTTACGTCCACTTACAAGCCCCGCTTCACGTAAAACTTCAAAAGTAATAGCAGAAGACGTGGATAGCTTACCAGATTCAAGAGCCTTGCTAATAACACCTAAATTAATAGATGCATATTCCTTACGGAAAATATTTACAAAGCCTCTTTTAGGCATACGACGGTAAAGAGGAAGCTGACCACCCTCAAAGCCATTCAAAGACACACCCTCACGAGCCTTCTGTCCCTTATGACCTTTACCAGATGTCTTACCTTTACCAGAGCCGATACCACGACCTAGACGCTTTTTCTTATAACGCGCACCGGCATTATCACGTAATTCGTTTAGGTTCATATTACCCCTCCACCTTCAAAAGGTGGGAGACTTTACGGATCATACCACGAATAGCAGGTGTATCTTCTAATGTACGAGAAGATCCAATACCACGCAGCCCCAATCCTTTAATTGTCTCCGCCTGTCCTGGTTTACGTCCGATTGCAGAAGCAATCTGAACAACCTTGACTGTCTTACCTTGCATCTCAGACATTTGCGGCCTCCGCCTCTGCATGATCACGACGACCAAACAATTCAAATGTCTTCTTGCCACGACGTGACGCAACCTGACGTGGGCTACTGACACGCTCTAGCGCATTAAATGTAGCCTTAATCATATTATGTGGATTACGTGTGCCCAAGCTCTTAGCAACAACGTCGCTAACGCCTAAGCTTTCAAATACAGCACGCATCGGACCACCAGCGATAATCCCCGTACCTGCATCTGCTGCACGAAGAACGACCTTACCTGCACCAAAATGCCCAAAAGCATCATGATGAAGTGTACGACCTTCCTTCATAGGAACACGAATCATGCTACGGCGTGCACGTTCCGTTGCTTTACGAATAGCTTCTGGAACTTCGCGCGCTTTACCTGCGCCATAACCAACACGACCTTTTTGATCGCCAACAACAACTAACGCAGCAAAAGCAAAACGGCGACCGCCCTTTACAACTTTAGCAACACGATTAATCGTT